>WNYA01001009.1:8046-85496 GCA_019512145.1 Engystomops pustulosus
TATAATCTGTAGTGTAGTGAGCCCTCCCACTCAGTGGTGTTGTATATCTGCGGTATGTAGTTTGACTCCCACTCTTGTGGTGTATAAATCTGTATTAGGGGCTCCCCCTATGGTGGTGTGTGTATAATCTTATGTAGTGGACGCGCCCCCTAGGTGGTGTAATAATATATGTATACCTCCCCCTAGTGGTGTGTGTATAATCTGTATGTATGATGTCGCCCCTAGTGTGGTGTATGAATCTGTATTGTAGTGCAGCTCCCCCGTCGTGGTGTATATGGTATGTAGAGCTTCCCGACTAGTGGTGGATGGTAGGTCCCCCTGGTGGGATAACCTGTATGTCTGATCTCCCCTAGTTGGGTGTGTATATCTGTACTGTAGTGACCTCCTCCTAATTGGTTGGTTAGTATAATCGTGTGGTAGTGGCTCCCCCTAGTTGTGGTGTTTATAATCTTATGTAGTCGACTCCCAGAGGTGGTGGTTATACTCTCGTATGTAGTGAGCTTCCCCGTGTGGTGTTCTATACTGTATGTGCTGATCTCCCCCTAAGTGGTGGTGTATTAATGTTATTTGCTGGCTCCCCTAGTGGTGTTTTATTGTATGTCATGATCCCACCTAGTTGGTGTTATATCTGTATGATATCTGATCTCCTCCAGTTGTGTGGTTGTAATTATTTATACTGGTATGTAGTGATCGTCCCGCAGGATAGTGGTGTTGGATAAGGGTTAATGTATTGAGCTCCCCCTAGTGTGGGTGTATTATATCTGTATGGTAGGGCTCCCCCCTAGTGTGGGTATATAATCTGTATTCGGTGTGAGCTCTCTCTAGTGGTGGTGTATAATGTTGTATGTAGTGAGCTCCCCCTTAGTGGTGGTGTATAATCTGTAGTAGTCGTTTCCCCTAGTGTTGTAAATAATCCTTGTATGGTAGTGAGCTCCTCCTATGTGGGTATAATGTGTATGTAGTGATCTCCGCTGTGGTGGTGTGTAATCTGTATTAGTGATCTCCTCCAGGGGTGGTGTATAATGTGTATGAGTGATTCTCCTCCTAGTTGGGTGATAATGTGTTGTCGAGTGAGCTTCCCACTAGTGGTGGTTAGTAGGGTATTTAAGTTGATCTCATCCTAGTGGTGGTGAATAATCTGTATGGTAGTGACTTCACCCTATGTGGTTTATATCTGTATGTCGTGATCTCCCCCTAGTGGTGGTTTGTACAATCTTATGTAGTGTTGAGCCCCTTTCCCATGCATTGCAATAAGCAATTGGGAGGGTCCACAACCAGAAAGCTTAATGGGTCCATAAAAACCCTTGATTTTTTTTGCTTAAATCTGATTGCAATTTCAGAGAAATAACAGTAGTGTTGGAGTAGAAAGTGCTTGGTAAATCGCATTGATCCCTTAATATGTTCAGTTTTTTCTCCTAGGGGCGTTGTAGAGGTCTGCGGCTGCCATCTCTCCCAGGGTCCTACTCTCTGCCATGTTCAGACGAGGCCAGGCATAAATCTGTTATGCAATAGCTGAGTGCCAACCAATATGACTGCCATCCCTTTCTTAAACCCTGATAGGTTCAATGTGACTTCCAGACAGTGATTGTCACTATGCGCTTGCTTTGTATCTCTGTTCTTGTGTCTGTGTCAGTCCTCACTGTAATTCTGGCATTGTCGTGAACCAGAAATCCCTGGGAATGAGTCAGAGTGCAGAGCAGGGGATTGTGGGAAGTCTTGGTGGATATGACACAATGCTATCTGATTGCCGTTTGGCTCACATGGTGGCATTCATTGTGTTTGCTCATGGTCCGTGCATGTGATGACTCCCCGAGACCCCCCGCTATGGATTGAGAGACCAGGGCAAGACCATGTCATCTGAGCCGCTCGTCCATCTTCCCATCATGTCCCGGGACCCCGGATCAATGGACTGGAATCCGACCGCATTGACTCAGCACGGCCGCATGTAACTGTGTCATTATGATCTATAGGGAATCCGCCATCCATTCTGTTCCTGAAAAGCTGGGTATTGTCAATTAAATACCGGAAAAGCTGGGTGTTGTAATAGTTGAAAGCTAAGCTGTCTGGGGCGCCATAATTGTACAATTATTGGTGGTAAACTCATTCAGACTCACTGCTCCGTGTCTTATCACCTCAATAACATGACTTTATAATTTATATACCATATATACTCAAGTATAGCCTATTTTTCAGCACAAAAATGTGCTGAAAACCCCACTCGGTTATACTCGTTTACCAGGTTTTGTTTTACCAGAGTAAAATTGGGCCTCGGCTTATACTTGGGTCGGCTTATAATCGAGTATATACGGAACATAATAATGCTGCCACAGAGATGTCCAGTAGTACCTGTACAATACGCTATATGGCAACACATAACAGTGTCCATCTGTGCTCATATAATATTGCCATACAATGCCCACATAATACTGCCATATAATGCACACATAACACTGCCCTACAGCAGCTAGATGATACCGCCATACAAATACAACATAATACTGCCATATAATGCACACATAACACTGCCCTACAGCAGCTAGATGATACCGCCATACAAATACAACATAACACTGCCCTACAGCACCTAGATGATACCGCCATACAAATACAACATAACACTGACCTACAGCAGCTAGATGATACCGCATAAACATACAACATATACTGCCTATAATGCACATCATACACTGCCCTACGCACTAGTGATACTGACCATACAATACAACATAACACTGCCCTACAGCACCTAGATGATACCGCCATACAAATACAACATAACACTGCCCTACAGCACCTAGATGATACCGCCATACAAATACAACATAATACTGCCATATAATGCACACATAACACTGCCCTACAGCACCTAGATGATACCGCCATACAAATACACAAATAATACTCTGCCATATATGCACACATAACACTGCCCACGCACTAGATGATACCGCAATACAAATACAACATAACACTGCCCTACAACACCTAGATGATACCGCCATACAAATACAACATAATACTGCCATATAAGCACACATAACACTGCCCTACAGCACCTAGATGATACTGCCATACAAATACAACATAATACTGCCATGTAATGCACCCATAACACTGCCCTACAGTACATAGATGATACCGCCATACAAATACAACATAATACTGCCATATAATGCACACATAACACTGCCCAACAGCACCTAGATGATACCGCAATACAAATACAACATAACACTGCCCTACAACACCTAGATGATACCGCGCCATACAAATACAACATAATACTGCCATATATTATTCACCTTACAGTGTCTTACAGTGCATAAATGAGAACGACAACAATACCATCATAGTAGTGCCATATAGAGAACCTATAACACTGCCCTACAGCACCTAGAGATACGCCATAAAAAAACTAATCGAACTTAATGCATACCATGCACACTAACACGCCCTACAGCACCTGATGATCGCCATAAAATACACAATAATACTACGCCATATAATGCACACATAACACTGCCCTACAGCACCTAGATGATACTGCCATACAAATACAACATAATACTGCCATATAATACACACATAACACTGCCCTACAGCACCTAGATGATACTGCCATACAAATACAACATAATACTGCCATATAATACACACATAACACTGCCCTACAGCACCTAGATGATACCGCCATACAAATACAACATAATACTGCCATATAATGAACCCATAACACTGCCCTACATTACATAGATGATACCGCCATACAAATACAACATAATACTGCCATATAATGCACACCTAATACTGCCCTACAGCACCTAGATGATACTGCCATACAAATACAACATAATACTGCCATATACTGCACACATAACCCTGCCCTACGCAGCTAGATGATACTGCCATACAAATACAACATAATACTGCCATATAATGCACACATAACACTGCCCTACAGCAGCTAGATGATACTGCCATACAAATACAACATAATACTGCCATATAATGCACACATAACACTGCCCTACAGCAGCTAGATGATACTGCCATACAAATACAACATAATACTGCCATATAGTATGCAACTTACAGTGTCTTACAGTGCATAAATGAGAACTACTACAATACCCCATTAGTTGCATAACTAAACCACTATCCATACATGACACATAAAGCACATGCCCTCAAACACGCTAGATTACCACCATAAAAGACCACATAATACTTTCATATAGTGAACATTTGAAATATTACACACATAGTCCTGCCACACAGCGAACACATAATAGTGCCCAACCGCACCTAAATAGTTTCACCTCGAAATGCCCACATAATTCTGTACAATACTGTACCTAAATAATATCACCATGCCGCCATATGGTGAACAGCTGACTAAATAATACCGCCTTACACTGCCCCCTAGTGAGCACATAGCAGCACCAATGTAATGGCATAATAACCGCCATATTATACCACAATGATCCCACTATAATACTGTCACACCATCAATCAGCTTGAATAGGTGTAACATATAGAGAAGTCGGGCCTATATAATAGTGTAATGAGAGGAGCCGGGCAGGGGGGGGGGTTGGGGGGTATTTCTGTCCCCGTGAGGAGGAGAGATGTGAGGGTTGCCGTCTGTCTCCAGGCGTACGCGCTGTGTGATCTCAACACATCCTGACCATATTCATGCTATCACCGTGTGCTGTCAGCTTCTATATCAGACCCTTTACACATCCCAGGACTCCCGCCCCTCCATCCCCCTGATTGGCCCAGGTCCTGGCACATCTGCCATCCTATTGGCCGGCTGGAGCACCTGTCACATGAAAAAGCTCCTTTTATTCAGCCGGAGGAGAAAGAAACAGTCACAAAGCAGAACACGAGGGAGCGAGGCGAGACGGCGAGAAGATGACAGACAAAGGCAATCGCTGACAGCACAGCAGGAGGCCCCAGCGACATACGGAGAGCGCCCCGCGAAGGACTGAACAAGGACGGAGGAGACACAGGATGGCCGAGCCCAGACCCATGGCGTAGACAACATCAGACAAGACGTCTTTTACTGCGGTGGTGGTCCTGTATGTGACGGTAAAGAAGGGTCCCCATCCCTGGCGTCTTTGCCCCTCGGGGGCACACTGCCAGCCTGTCATGTTATGGGGGGTGACGTCATCCGACATACACACTCAACGGAGGTTGTTTTTAACCAAAAATAGCCACAAAGTGATGTGAGATATTCGCAGTATTAGACGCCCCTACAGACAAGTTTAAAGGAAACACAGAAAACACTGGATCGATAAAATGGATCCTGCAAATTTTCAAGACGTTTTAATAAATTTTTTTTGAATAATTGATTCCCAAGTTCCAAATTTTAGTACCTGGTGTGTGGGGGGTGGCATGGGGCAACCTTTGTTTATGTTCCAAAACAAAAGACAGTGACACCTGCAGGAAGGTGGGAGTACTGCACACAGGAATGGAAATGGATACAAAGATGAAGTTTGGAAGAACTCTAGTAGGAGCACTCCCAAAGTCCCAGGTAAGTTTTAACTAGAGTGAGGGTTTTGTGAACCCCCCATGCCCCCCAATATCTGTATTAGTGAGCTCCTCCCCCTAGTGGTGGTGTATAATCTGTTATGTGGTATCTCCCCCTAGTGGCGTGTATAATCTGTATGTAGTGAGCTCCTCCTAGTGGTGTGTGTATAATCGTGTGTATGTATTCAAGCTCCCCCTAGTGGTGGTGTATAATCTGTATGTAGTGATCTCCCCCTAGTGGTGATAATCTGATGTAGTGATCTTCCTCCGTGTGGTGGTGTATAATGTGTATGTAGTGATCTCCCCTAGTGGTGGTGTATAATCTTATGTAGTGAGCTCCCTGTGGTGTGTATATCTGTATGTAGTGATCTCCCCTAGTGGTGGTGTATAATCTGTATGTAGTGACTCCCCCTAGTGGTTGTGTATAATCTGTATGTAGTGATCTCCCTAGTGGTGGTGTATAATCTGTATGTAGTGATGCTCCCTAGTGGTGGTGTTAATTTATGTAGTGATCTCTCCTAGTGGTGGTGTATAATTGTATGTAGTGATCCCCCTAGTGGTGGTGTATAATGTGATGTATGATCCCCCTAGTGGTGGTATATAATCTGTATGTAGTGATCTCCCCCTAGTGGTGGTGTATAATCGTATGTAGTGATCTCCCCTAGTGGTGGTTATAATCTTGTAGTGATCTCCCCCTAGTGTGTGTATAATTCTGTATGTAGTGATCTCCCTAGTGGTGGTGTATAATCTGTATGTAGTGATCTCCCCCTAGTGGTGGTGTATAATCTGTATTAGTGATCTCCCCTAGTGGTGGTGTATAATCTTATGTAGTGATCTCCCCTAGTGGTGGTGTATAATCTGTTGTAGTGATTTCCCCCAGTGGTGGTGTATAATTGTATGTAGTGACTCCCCCTAGTGGTGGTGTATAATCTGTATGTAGTGATCTCCCCTAGTGGTGGTGTATAATCTGATGTAATGAGCTCCCCTAGTGGTGGTGTATAATTGTATGTAGTGATCTCCCCCTAGTGGTGGTGTATAATCTGATGTGGACTCCTCTAGTGGTGGTATATGGTATGTAGTGATCTCCTCCTAGTGGTGGTGTATATTCTGTATGTAGTGATCTCCCCCTAGTGGTGGTGTTAATCTGTATGTAGTGATCTCCCCTAGTGGTGGTGTATAATGTATGTAGTGAGCTCCCCTAGTGGTGGTGTAATTAATCTGTATTGTTAGTGATCTCCCCTAGTGGTGGTGTATAATCTGTATGTAGTGATCTCCCCTAGTGGTGTGTGTATAATCTGTATGTAGTGATCTCCCCTAGTGGTGGTTGTATAATCTGTATGTAGTGATCTCCTCCAGTGGTGGTGTATAATTGTATGTAGTGATCTCCTCCTAGTGGTGGTGAATATCTGTATGTAGTGATCTCCCCTAGTGGTGGTGTATAATCTGTATGTAGTGATCTCCCCTAGTGGTGGTGTATAATGTGTATGTAGTGATCTCCCCTAGTGGTGGTGTATAATCTGTATGTAGTGATCTCCCCTAGTGGTGGTGTATAATCTGTATGTAGTGATCTCCCCTAGTGTGGTGTATATCTGTATGTAGTGATCTCCCTAGTGGTGGTGTGTATAATCTGTATGTAGTGATGCTCCCCCATAGTGGTGGTGTATAATCTGTATAGTGATTCCCCTAGTGGTGGTGTATAATCTGTATGTAGTGATCCTCCTAGTGGTGGTGTATAATCTGTTGTAGTGATTCCTCCAGTGGTGGTGTATAATCTGTATGTAGTGAGCTCCCCTAGTGGTGGTGTATATTTTGTATGTAGTGATCTCCCCTAGTGGTGGTGTATAATCTTGATGTAGTGACTCCCCTAGTGGTGTTGTATAATCTGTATGTAGTGATCTCCCCTAGTGGTGGTGTATAATCTGTATGTAGTGATCTCTCCTAGTGGTGGTATATATCGTATGTAGTGATCCCCCTAGTGGTGGTGTATAATCTGTATGTAGTGATCTCCCCTAGTGGTGGTGTATAATCTGTATGTAGTGATCTCCTCCTAGTGGTGGGTATAATTTGTATGTAGTGGATCTCCCCTAGTGGTGGTGTATAATCTGTATGTAGTGATCTCCTCCCCTAGTGGTGGGTGTATAATCTGTATGTAGTGATCTCCCTAGTGGTGGTGTTAATCTGTATGTAGTGGACTTCCCTTAGTGGTGGTGTATAATCTGTATGTAGTGAGCTCCCCCTAGTGGTGGGTATAATCTGTATGTGTGAGCTCCTCCTATTGGTAGTGTATACATCTGTCATGTAGGGAGCTCCTCCCTAGTTGTGAGTGGTGATAATTCTGTATCGGGATACTCCCATGATTGCAGAGGGATAACGGCTGTGAAGTCAATACTATATTAACGAGTGACTACTCCTAATAACACAGGATGTCACAGACAGGATAAACAGTGTCCACACAGATATCTACACAGTGGTCACAGTACAGAGATAACACAAGTGATGTCACAGTACAGGGATAATACACACAGTGATGTCACAGTACACAGGATGTCACTAAATACACACAGTGATGTCACAGTTAACAGAGATAATACACACAGTGATGTCACAGTACAGGGATAATACACACAGTGATTCAGTACGAGTACACGTGAGTCACAGTAACAGGATATTCACACATGTGATGTCACAGTACAGGATAATAACCACACAGTGATGTCCACAAGTACATGATCACACAGTGATGTCACAGTACAGAGAATACCACAGTGATGTCACATACAGGGATAATACACACAGTGATGTCACAGTACAGGGATAATACACACAGTGGATTCAGTACAGGGGACTAATACCACAGTGATGTCAAATACAGAGATATACCCACAGTGATGTCACAGAGATACAGGGATAACTACACAAGTATGTCACAGACAGGGTAATAAACACAGATGTCACAGTCCGGGATATAACACTGGAAGTCATCAGTAACAGAGATAATAACACACAAAGTGATGTCACAGTAAGGATAATACACACGTTAATGTCACAGTACATAATAATACACGGGATGTCACAGTACAAGGATAACTACACACAGTGATGTCACAGTAAGGCAGGGATTACTACACACATTGATGTCCACAGTAACAGGGATATACCACATAGTCACAGAGGGCTTTACACAGTGGATGATCAATTACAGGGATAATACACAGTGATGTCACAGTACAGGGATAATACCACAGTGATGTCACAGTACAGGGATAAATACCACAGTGATGTCACGTACAGGGAAAACACACATGATGTCACAGTAAAGGATAATACACCGTGATGTTCACGTACAGGGATAAATCACACGTATTATGTCACACAGTAGGGATAAACACACAGTGATGTCACAGTACAGGGGATAATACACACATGTGATGTCCGTACAGTAATAATACACACAGTGATGTCACAGTACGGGATAATACACTACCAGTAGATGTCACAGTACAGGAATAATACACACAGGTGATGTCACACGTACAGGGATACTACACACGTGATGTCCACAGTACAGGGATAAACCACAGTGTGTCACCGTACAGAGATATATACACACAGTGATGTCACAGTAAGGGATAATACACAAGTGATGTCACAGTCGGATAATACACACAGTAATGTACAGTAGGGATAATAACCACACAGTTGATGTCACAGTACAAGGGGATAATACACACAGTGTGTCCATACAGGATAATATCACACACAGTGATGTCACAGTACAGGGATAATACACACAGTGATGTCACAGTACAGGGATAATACACACTGTGCAAGACCCCATTATCAAATTGCACCCCAGCACCAATTTTTTGGTGTGACCATGAGCCAATGGTCCCCATCATCCGGCCTGAGTGGGGGA
Source organism: Engystomops pustulosus (assembly GCA_019512145.1). Taxonomy (NCBI): domain Eukaryota; kingdom Metazoa; phylum Chordata; class Amphibia; order Anura; family Leptodactylidae; genus Engystomops; species Engystomops pustulosus. The sequence goes on from WNYA01001009.1 coordinate 17,492, forward strand.
GCTGTCCCCGGTGCTGAAGTTGCATGAATACCCTGCAGACAGGCTATGGGGGGCACCGGAGACATACAGGGGAAACATCCGGAGAATACCAACATAAATAATGGGATACGTGGGGTAACTCCTACGTGTATGGCCCTTTAAATCACATGACATGCGTCATCTCCGCCAGAAACATGGAGGATGTTTGATGTGTATAATTGCAACATGGCTGATAACAGAGAGCAGTAGACCACAGCTTAGTGTGACACACACAGAATTCTGGAGTAACGTCCCTCTAAACGGTTTCTTTCACAATTCCTTCTCCTAACATGCTGTCACATGGTGCTTCCGAATCCCTCCTTTAGGAAAATGACAAGATGGCGGAGGGGTGGATTTCCTAATGGCGCAGTTCCCTCGACACACAACAAACTCAGCACTGCTTCATCCATATGCATTTATGTCAGTGCGTCGGGGGGTGCAGTGGAGCGAAGCAGCGGCACGCGCAGGGTTAATTACGAGCCTTCATCCTCCTGTCATTGGGAGAAAGCGCACCGCGTGTTGCTATGGCAACATCTTAGTGCGAGCAAAATAGAGAGCGTAGGAGACGAGGCTTAAGATGGGGAGACAAATGAGAGGGGATGGCGGGAGAACAGGCGGAGAGGGACCGGCGTGAGGTGGAGGCAAGAAGAAAGGGATCAAGGATTTGTATTGATAGGGGGGCGAGTGCCAAGATGGAGGATGAGGGAGAACAGACGGGGGAGGGGCAGCCGCTTCACTAAATCAACAGCTCAGGCCTGGAAATCAGAAAATTTTGTGGCGTTGTGGAAAAATCTGAGAACACAGATGTAAAATGTATCCCATAAAACAATAATATATCCCATATAGACTGATTTATCATCGGTATCTATGGACAGTACAGCATTTACCCATAGCAACCAATCGGGAAGCAGCTTTAATCTCCCAACTCGCCTTTGGCAAATGAGAGCTGGAATCTGATAGGTTGTTTGGAAAATTAAACCTAAATCCTGATTGGTTGTTATGGACAAAGGCTCCTTTGATACCAAATGTTTATTGACACGAGTTAAAGGCGCCCGAAAATTTCTAGAACTTAGCGGTCTGAAAGGGGCGGGACATATGTTTTTCTTGGGGCGGGGCTTTGAACCTTCAACCTTTCAAACCTTGGAGTGCTCCTTTAAGGGGATTTTCCTGTGAAATATTAGCTGGTTATGACTTTTAAAGGCATTTGACTTGCCAGTAAGAATGCATTGTCCACAAGGGGCACAAAGATGGCGCTAACTCCAGGGTCCTGAGACGTGAGGCGGCCCGGAGGTCACACAAGACGACACTAGTTATACATATTAGACATTTGGTAGTCTACAACATATTGACTATCGCTATTCCTTCAGGTCATTCCTCATCCTTCTTCTTGTCTCCTTACAGATCTGTCTTCCCACAACGGGCTCATTGTCTTCTTCTGGATCTCCTCCACCATGCCTCATATCTGTTCCTTCAGGATGAAGAGACCACTTCAATGGACTGAGCTTTGGGCCCTTCTCTTCATTTGCCAGTCATTGTACATTTCCAGCCTGGCATTCTGTCCTCCCCAATGTGTGTGTGAGACTAGGCCCTGGTTCACACCACAGTCCGTGTACCATGAAGCAAAGACAGTGGACTGCAATGACCTTCTACTGACTCACATACCAGAAAATATCTCTATCGACACCCAAGTGCTTCTTCTCCAGAGTAATAAGATATCACACATGGGTTGGGAACTTCAAGATCTGGTCAACCTTACTGAACTTGATCTGTCTCAAAACCACTTTCAGAGCATCCAGGATTTAATTGTGTCCAACCTGTCACATCTCATTACTCTTTATCTAGAGGAGAATCAGCTCACGGAGCTGCCGGACTACTGCCTCAAAGATCTAGAGAGCCTAGAAGAGTTATACATCAATCACAATCAGATTAATTATATCGGACCCCGGGCCTTTGCTGGCTTGGGAAAACTTCTGAGACTCCATCTCAATGCCAACCGTCTACGCTTCATCGATTCCACATGGTTTGAAGACCTTCCGAACCTAGAGATACTTATGATAGGAGAGAACCCTGTGAGTGCTCTTCAAAACTTGAATTTTCAACCACTTGGCCGTTTGCACAGTCTTGTACTAGCGGGGATGGAACTCAACCAGATTCCAGAAAATGCCTTTTTTGGTTTGGACTACCTTGAAAGCCTTTCATTTTTTGATAATCGTCTTAATTCTGTCCCTAAGGAGGCACTGAAGCACTTGAAACTCCTGAAATTCTTGGACCTAAACAAGAACCCCATAAGTAGAATTCGGACTGGAGATTTTAAAGACATGCCTCACCTTGAGGAACTCAGCCTGAATTCGATGGAGGATCTAGAACGTGTGGAAGCTGAAGCCTTCCAAGACCTGCCCGAGCTTATTAAATTAGAAATTTTCAACAATCCTAGGTTGACCTATCTGGACCCTGGTGCCTTTGGACCTAATGTTAGTGCTTTGAAGACTTTACTTCTTAGCAATAATCGATTGGCATTAATACCGCTTAAAGTATTCCAGACACTACCGGGATTATCCGAGATCAGCTTATACAGTAATCCTCTGCGCTGTGATTGCCAGAACAACTGGAAGGGACTTTCATCAGTTCAGCTGATAGAAGCCCAGGCCACACTCTGTACCAGCCCACCTCTGGTCAGTGGCCACCTCTTCCAAGAAATTCAAGGACAAGCTTGGCTAAGCCGATGTCCTCCACTGATAGATGAACATTCCTTCCCATCTCGGCTTCACCTATCCAAACACCAGCTGGTGACTCTCAATTGCCAAGCCAGTGGTCATCCAAAGCCAGAAATATATTGGATAACTCCCCACGGAGAGAGAATAACTGGAGGAACAGGTAGAGTTCGAATATTGCCCGAGGGCTCCCTGGAGATTTTGGATGCCACAGAAGAAGATTCGGGGTCATACATGTGCCAAATGTGGAACTCAGATGGAACAGATAGTAAAAGCGTTGTCATCTTCATCAACGGGACTGAGGAGCAGGAGTTCACATCTCTTTCCATAGTCACCAAGAAGGTTCACTCAAATTTCGTTGTGGTGGAGTGGAAGATGTTGGGTGGACCGGCCAATGCTCCCAATGTCCTCGTCCCAGCCCTATGGACTTCTGCAACCATGAGGATACACAACCCACATATCAGTTACACCGCTAAAGTTCCTCTAGATATACAAGAGTATAACCTTACACATCTGCAGCCAGCCACCAAGTATGAGGTCTGCTTCACTGTGTCATCTCTATCCCGGTCAAGCCAACAGTCTTGTCTCAACGTCACCACTAAAGACGCTTCATTCTCCGTGACCACAGTTGGTCGACCGGTCAGTATTGCCCTCTCAGCAGCTCTAGGCTCGCTCATTGCTGGACTGTGCATGGCTGCTGTCATTGTATATGCTGGACATCACCTCCGTTATAAAAGCTGCGGACATTCTCTAAAAAAGTACATGCAGCGGGCCTCGTTCATCCCCCTCAATGAGTTCTACCCCCCGCTCATCAGCCTTTGGGAAGCAGAAGTGGAAAAGGAGAAGGAGAGCAGCTTGGAACAACCTGTCTTGGTGCCACCTCAAGAAGATAAGACGTTTCCCACTGTGGTTCAGATCGATACATCAAAGACTTACATGTGGCAGCCTTAAGCCCCCCCCCTTGACATCATGAACTGGACATTGGGCCCCCCCCAAATTTCACGCGTAGAAAATGTTCCTGTCTTAGAAATTTTTGTACCAGCAGATACGACGTGACGTTGGTGACATTAGCACAATTCTGCCCATCGGACATTGGGACAATCTTTGGGTTTGTTTCTGTTTTTGGGTTGACCTCCATTACCAGCTTTTAAGTAAAATGGCGACCATTTATACTTCACGTGTCTTTCATGAAAACTGTCAATAAGAAGGAATTTTGGAAGTTCACACCCGTCTGCAGTCTGGTGATTTTTCCATTTTGCTTAGAATTTTGAGGTCTTTGAGTTAAAGGGGTTTTCCAGTTTCTTGATGTTGATGGCCTATCCATAAGATAGGTCATCAATATCAAATCAGACGATCAAGGCCCCCTCTGATCAACGGATTATGGATTAATACTGATAACAAAACTGGAAGAACAGCTCCAATGTCTGTGTGGTGGCTAGTTTTGGTCACTGCAGCTTGGAACAGTAACACAGTTCAACCACTGCAGAGAGAACGGTGCTGTTCTTCTGGATTTATAGAGCCCTCTTAAGAATAAGGACATAGGTTCAGGGTTAACTTTACATCCCTTATAGTTATACCCCTTGGGTACTACCCCTACGTATACTCTGGTCATAGCCCCATGCAGGTAAGTACCTACAGTCCTACCTCAAACTCAAAATGTGGGGTGCATGTTACAAGATCTCCATTATCATGAATTACGGTATGTGGACTAATAGTTAAAGGGATTTTGTCCTATCCAAAATTTCTCCCAAACAAATAATACTGACATATAGACACCTTTAATAGGAGGCTACAAACCAATGTAGAGATAATCATATTTATACGGACACATAGCCAGACAAGTGCACTGTGGGTGGAGCCTGATGTTCTAGATCTGTGACCCAGGTCAGCTGTGACCCGGGCTTTGGATGAAATGTTAATGTTCAGAAGTTTCCTTAAATGATAAAATTCGATCTACCTGCAGCCACCACTAGGGGGACCTAATGGGCCCACTGCATACTGTTTATTGAATTAAATCTACAGTACAGTCCTAAGCTCTTCAGCTCCCCCTAGTGTCAGCTACAGGTAGATAAATAGCATTTTACTCTTTATGCAGCAGATTTGGAGATATGTTTCAGATTCTCACAAAGGGGCGGGGCTGTGACTACCTTGCAATGTTTTGTGAAATGTGTATAAGTTCTTGTATCTATCAATATCTGTGCTGTTTGGTCGCATCCTCTCGCTCCTTACTATGGCCGGTGTCAGTCTTCACTAGAATTATCTTTAGGTTATCAAAGTATCAGGACACACGATACTGAACAAGAATTTCTGGAAAGGTTCTGGGCCATTTTGCAGATACTGTTAACCCCTACCAGTCCTGGTAGCCAGACAAGGCCCAATTCTATGGCTTATATCAGGGGGTGCGTCACCCATGTGGGTGGGCTCTAGCAGATAGGCAGGGCCCTGGTCACGGCCCCCGGGGGGTTTCACACTTGGATAGTGTGATGTCATGTGTTCTTCATGTGGCTCCGACAGACCCCGTACCACAGCGGGAAGAGGAGACCGAGGTACCGAGTATGCAGGTGCGAGGCCGGAGACAGAGGAAATATCACATCAGACACACAGGATATTTTTAAAAAATATATTTACAGATATAACAATATATAATGATTTACAGTGTCCTCAAAGGCCTTCATAAAAGAGTCAATGAACGAGACCAGAAGAGTGATACAGAGCGAAAGCAGCACGGAGACCCCCGAGAGCCCCCCATTATCAGCAACAGGGTATGTCACTGTAAGAGAGAGGAAGACTGACTGGAGATGGACATCTCAACCCAGAAAAGATGGGTGTGCGGGTGTCACTGAACTGTGCAGGGTGACAACTCCAGGCTGCGAGTGTAGTGACGGGAGGGGACGGTGTGTGTGTGTAGTGACCGGAGGGGACGGTGTGTGTGTAGTGACCGGAGGGGACGTGTGTGTGTGTAGTGACCGGAGGGGACAGTTGTGTGTGTAGTTGACCGAAGGGACAGAGTGTGTGGTGTTTGACCGAGAGTACGGTGGTGTGTGTAGTGACCGGAGGGGACGGTGTGTGGTAGTGCCTAGGGGGCGGTGTAGTGTAGTGACCTGAGGGGACGGTTTGAGTGTAGTGACCTGAGGGGCGTGTGAGTGTCGTTGACAGGAGGGGACGGCGTGTGTGTGTAAGTGAACAGGAGGGGACGGTGTGCGTGTTGTATGACCGAGAGGACGGTTGCGTGTGTAGTGACCGGAGAGGACGGTTGCGTGTGTAGTGACCGGAGGGGGCGTGTGAGTGTATTGTGACCTGAGGGGTCGGGTGTGGGTGTAGTGACAGGGAGGGACGGCGTGTGTGTGTAGTGAAAGGAGGGGGACGGTGTGCGTGTGTAGTGACCGGAGACGGAGTGCGTGTGTATGGACCGGAGAGGACGGTGTTCGTGTGTAGTGACCTGAGGGGGGCTGTGTGAGTGTAGTGACAGAGGGGGCGGTGTGAGTGTAGTGACCGGGGGACGGCGTGTGTGTGTAGTGACCGGAGGGACGGGTGCGTGTGTAGTGAACGAGAGGACGGTGTGCGTGTGTAGTGACCGGAGAGGACGGTGTGCGTGTGTCGTGACCGGAGGGGCCGGTGTAGAGTTAGAGTGACCTGAGGGGCGTTGTGAGTGTAGTGACAAGGAGGGGAACGGCGTGTGTTGATGACCGGATGGACGTGTGTGTGTAGTACCCGGAGGGACGGTGGTGGTGTAGTGACCGGAGAGGACGGTGTGCTGGTATGACCGAGGGGGCGTTGTTGCGTGTGTATGACCGGTGGGGACGTGTTTGTGTAAGTGACTGAGGGTGCGTGTGAGTTAGTGCAGGAGGGACGGAGTGTGTGTGTAGTGACAGGAGGGTACTGTGTGGCGTGTGTAAGTGACGGAGAGTACGGTGTGAGTGTATTGACCTTAGGGGGCTGTGTGAGTGGTTCAGTGACAGGAGGGACGGCGGTGGTGTAGTGACAGGAAGGGCGGGTGCGTTTTGTAGTGACCGAGAGACGGTGTGAGTGTAGTGACCTGAGGGGGCGGTTGTGGAGGTAGTTGACAGGAGGGACGGCGTGTGTGTGTAGTGACAGGAGGGGACGGTGTGTGTGTGTAGTGACCGGGAGGTACGGTGTGCGTGTGTAGGGACCGGGAGGGCGGTGTTGCGTTTGTAGTGACCCGGAGGTGGCTGGTGAGTTTTAGGGACCTGAGGGGGCGGTGTGAGGTAGTGACAGGAGGAGGGGACGCGTGTGTGTGGTAGTGACAGAGGGAAGGTGCCCGTGTGTAGTGACCCCGGAGAGGAGGAACGTGTTCTGTGTCAGTGACCGGAGAGCACGGTGTGCGTGTGTTAGTGCCGGAGGGGGCGGGTTGTGATTTATTGACCTGAGGGGCGTGTGAGTGTAGTGACGAGGGACGGGTGTGTGTGTAGTGACCGGAGGGGACGGTGTGTGTGTATACAGGTAGAGCGGAGGGAGTTGTGTGGTGTGTGACCGGAGAGGGACGGTGTGGTGTGTTAGTGGACCGGGGGGACTGTGGTTGTGTATTGACCCGGAGGGGGACGGTGTGGTGTATGCGGAGGGGACGGTGTGTGTGTAGTGACGGAGGGGACTCGTGTGTGTGTAGTGCCGAGAGGACGGTGTGTGGTGTGTAGTGACACGAGGGACGGTGTGGTGTGTATGCCCGTGGGCGGTGTGCGGGTGGTGTAGTGACCGAGGGGGGACAGTGTGTGTGTAGTGACCGGAGGGGGGTCGGTGTGTGTGTAGTGACGGAGGGGACGGTGTGTGTGTTGACGGAGGGGGACGGTGTGGGGTGTTGTGACCGGAGGGGACGTGTGTGTGTTAGTGACCGGAGGAGACGGTGTGTGGTGTGTAGTGACCGAGGGGGGACGGTGTGTGGTGTGTAGTGACCGGAGGGGACGGTGCGTGTGTAGTGACCGGGAGGGTGAGACGAGTGTGCGTGTGTGTAGTGTCGGAGGGGACTGTGTGTGTGTAGTGACCGAGGGGACGTGTGTGTGTGTAGTGACCGAGGGGACGGTGTGTGTGTGTAGTGACCGGAGTGCGGACTGTGTGTGTGTGTTGCACTGACGCGGAGGGGGACGGTGTGTGGTTGGTAGTGACTCGGAGGGGACTGTGTGTGTGTTGTAGTGACCGGAGGGACGTGGTTTGTGTATTGATGGAGTGTGTGTGTGTAGTGACCTGGAGGGTACTGTGTGTGTGTGTAGTGACGACGGAGGGGACGTTGTGTGTGTAGTGACCGGAGGGGACGTGTGTGTTGTAGTGACTGGAGGGGACGGTGTGTGTGTGTATTGACCGGAGGGACGTGTGCGTGTGTATGACCGAGGACTGTGTGTGTGTAGTGACCGGAGGGGACGGTGTGTTTGTGTTGACCGGAGGGGACGGTGTGTGTGTAGTGACCGAGGGGACGGTGGTGTGTGTAGTGACCTGAGGGGACGTGTGTGTGTATGACCTAGGTAGGTGGCGGTGTGAGGGTGTACCATGTAAGAGAAGGCTTGTAGAGTGAGCCTGATGTTGCGGTGCGTGTTGTGAGTGTAAGTGAACAGAGGGGACGGCGTGTGTTGTGTGACAGGAGGGGACGCGTGCGGTGTAGTGCCGCGAGGACGTGTGCGTGGTGTAGTTGACCACCGGAGAGGACTTGTGCGTGTGTAGTTGACCGAGGGGGCGTTGTGCGTGTGTAAGTGACCGAGGGGACGTTGTTTGTGTAGTGACCTGAGGGGGTGCGTGTGGAGTTAGTGAAGGAGGGGACGGCGTGGTGTTTTTAGTGACAGAGGGGACGGCGTGTGTGTGGTAGTGACAGATGGGAACGGCGTGTGTTGTCGTGACAGGAAGGGACGGTGTGCGTGTGTATGCCGGAGAGGACGTTGTGCGTGTGTAGTGACCGGAGAGGAGGTGTGTGCGTGTGTATGTACCGAGGGGCGGGTGCGTGTGTAGTGACCCGGAGGAACGGTGTGTGTGTAGTGACGCGGATAGGAAGCGGTGTGTGTGTAGTGAGCCGGAGGTGGGACGGTGTGCGTGTGTAGTGACCTGAGAGGACGGTGTGTGTGTAGTGACCGAGGGGGCGTTGTGTGTATTGACTTAGGGGACGGTGTGTGTGTAGTGACCAGAGGGGGCGGTGTGTGTGTATGACCGGAGGGACGGTGTGTGGTGTAGTGCCCGAGGGAACGTGTGTGTGTAGTACCGGAGGGGGGGCGGTGTGTGTGTGGTGTAGTGACCCGGAGGGGACGGTGCGTTTGTATGACCGAGGGGGACGTTGCGTGTGTAGTACCGGAGGGGACGGTGCGTGTTTTAGTGACCCGGAGGGACGTGTGGTTTGTGTAGTGACCGGGAGGGGAAGGTGTGTGTGTGTTAGTGACCGGGGGACGGTGTGGTGTGTGTAGGGACCGTGAGGGACGGTGTGTGTGTGGGTAGTGACCGGATGGGACGGTTTGTGTGTGTGTAGTGACCCGGATGGACGAGTGTGTGGGTGTAGTGACCGGAGGGGACGGTGTTGTGTCTTGACCGAGGGGACGGTGTGTGTGTCGTGACCGGATAGGACGGTGTTGTGGTGTAGGGACCGGAGGGACGGTGCCGTTTGTAGTGACCGGAGGGGAGTGTGAGTGTAGTGACAGAGGGGACTGCTGTGTGTTCAGTGACCGGAGAGGCGGTTGTGGTGTTGTGACAGGAGGGACCGTGGTGCGTGTTTAGTGACCTGAGATGACGGTGTGGGGGGGGGGGGGGTTGGGGTGGGGGGGTGGGTCCGGTGGTGCCGGAGTTGGACGGTGTGTGTGTCAGTGACCGGAGGGGCGTGTGTGTAGTGACTGGAGGGACTGTGTGTGTAGTGACCAGAGGGGGCGGGTTGGTGTATTGACCATAGGGGGCGGTGGTGGTGGTAGTGAACCTGGAGGGGGCGGTGTGTGGTCGTGACCGAGGGACGGGTGTGTGTAGTGACCGGAGGAAACGGTCGTGTGTGTAGTTGACGCGGAGGGGGCGGTGTGTTTGGTGTGTAGTGACCGGAGGGGACGGATGTGTGTGTAGTGAACGCGGGAGGGGGCGGTGTGTGTGTTGGTAGTGACCGCGGGGACGGTGCGTGTTGTAGTGATCCGGATGGGGACGGTGCGTGTGTAGTGACGGAGGGGACGGTGCGTGTGTAAGTGGCCGCCGGAGGGACAGTGTGTGTGTGTAGTGACCGGAGGGGACGGTGCGCGTGTAGTGACTGGAGGGAGACAGGCCATATGTACTTAGGAAAGGTTTTTTTGTGCTTGTGTAGTGAATGGAGGAATCAGGCTGTGAGCAGTGACATATGTTGCTTGTGCTTGTGTAGTGAGTGGAGTATGTTGCTTGTGCTTGTGTAGTGACTGGAGTGGGTTGTCTCCAGTGTCCATGTCCCTATCCACAGTTTTCCATCTCTCGGGTGTAATAAATATTGTCGCTTTTTCCCGTCAGTTCTATGAACTGATAATAAATAAAATCTATCTGTATGAGAATACATTTTCAGTAAAAGTCATTGTCATGAGATCATATACATCTATTTCATAACAAACGTGGTGATAAAGTCGGCAGAAGAATAAATTCCCTTTTATAGCGGCTCACTCCACAGAGCACATCCCCAGAAAATCACTTCACAAAAATATTGCATAAGACTTGAATTTGTCACCTGAACAAAATCTGAAAAATACTAAAATCTTGCATGAAATTTTCTAACCGACCTAGAGCTACGGAAAAAAACACCTATAACTCTATACTTTTTGGCACACAAAGAGTACGAAAATGGCCACCAAGACAGCTGGGAGGAAACGGCTGACCTGCTGACTAAGCACATTCATCGCCCAGCCCCCCTCCTCCCCCCAAATTCCCAAACCCTAAAAATTTCACAGCAGCTAAATTCATAAAAAGAAAAAAAAATTCCATTGCAGGTCATCTCAGCAACGGGCCGAGGTTCAATAAATTGACCCAGAGATACAGCTTCATCATAAGTATAATGTAACAGAGCGCAATACCAGGAGGTCTACATCCAGACGGTATTAGCAAGGAACCTCCATGTTTGTCATAAATCTTTGCACAGAGGTCATCAGTCATGAAACAAATTATGGAGAACATCTCGTAGATCTTAACCATGTGGTGCCCTCAATCCAGAGGCTGCCCTTTAGGGTGTACGGCTGAATCCAACCATCTGAGGTGGCTTTCAAACCCCCTCAAGAAGAGATGTAGACAAATGACACCGTTCGAGGAGCCAAGTTAAATTCACTTCTTGAAATATTTTTGGAACCAGCTCAAAAAGTATGTTTCCAGCATAAGGGAACCCGTAGGGGCAGATGGAGAGGTTTGGCTCCAGCTTAAGATTAGTTGCCTGTGGGTGATGAGGACCTAAACAAGTCACCTCCTCTCTACGAGCACAGTAGTGTTGGCAAACAAAGGGAAATAGTCATCCATTGTTGTATCCAAGGCTGGATTAAGGGTGGTGGGGGCCCCTGGGCCCAAACTGGTGGGGGCCCTTCCAATAATGCTTTTGGAAGTATATAGCCAGCCAGCCCCTGTAAACAATGCATCGGCGATCTCCTCCAGTGATAGCAGCTGTGTCTCACTGATATAGCTGACATCCTAGACCCCTATGCTGAGTCGCTGACTGAGGGAAACTGATGGGGCCCCTTTAAAAGTGAAAGTGGTGGGGTCCCCGGGGCTCGAGCCCGGGAGCCCCTCCTTTAATCCGGCCCTGGTTGTATCCAAGTCTTAACCATTCAAACAAATCGATTGGGGCAGTCCAAAAATGGGACTGTTTGGTGGGAAAGGTGGACCCCATCTCTATTCTTACCATGGCCACTCTAAACCTTCTCTCAGCTTACCAATCCTGATCTCCATTATATCTGAGCCCAAAACCTTACTGGCCACAACTCCAGACTCCCTAATTACCCCTTTTGACCCCATTCTGGTTGTAGTCCAAGAATGGACCCACATAGAAGGTTTGCTGGTGGTTTCTAGACCCAAAGCTCCCCCCCATCAAACTGCAATAAAACAGTGCCCCTAGTGGTCAGATACCATGTCAGAACCAAACAAACAGATCAGCCACAACGACACATTAGGGGGTTTGTATGAACCCCCTAATGTGAAAGTGTCTCAAAGGGCTTCTACCAGTCAACCCTTCAACATGGAGCTTTCTAGGATGACCTAGGTAAGTACTGATGCAGGGTACCTATGCGGAGAGGCCCCATTCAACGTTACTGGAATTGCAAAAGCTGGGGGCCACAGATTGTATATTATAACCTCTTCAAAAATCTATAAAGGTTTTTCTCATATCTGATTACTACTCTGAAACATTGTATCCATAGTCATACATCAGCTGATGGCAGGGGGAGGAGTCTGCTGGCCTTAGTAATCAGATTTTTAGATATCGGAAACATAAAACCCATAACCTCATAGACTCTGGGGATATTGTATGTCTAATCCTGCATTGTTTGCCAACATAGTACCCATAGAGAGATAGGTCCACAGCACCCATGCCAACAAGACTCCACCCGCCATCTTGGCTTGGACAAATGCCCACCCAACCCTACGCATACATAGCACGCAGACCTCCACATTGGCAAAGCGGACACTGGCACACAGCGCCCCCAAGCTACGAAGTAGAAAAATACTGCTGCCACGTCAATGGCGCCACCAATAAGCGGTGAAATACGTGGACATATAGCCAGTCATAGAATTCATGCAAAAAGTGACACGTGAAACAAAAAGACTCTCATCCAATCACAAACCACACATACACACTCACACATTTTGGTAAGTTTTAATAGAAGCCGCCCCCCCTTACCGCCATCATAGGGTGCGGGCAGTCTTAAAGGGAAGGGGGACCTATAATACATCTATAATAATGTGTGTAATGACGGTATAAAAATAGTCTCGCCTCTATGAAGTCTGCCCGCAGAATTCACCATGATTAACCCTTCGTCTCTTCCTCCTTCCCATTCACCAAGATAAAATACTCTTCTGTACATCCCCATAAATAGCTCTGGTCTATAGAATATACTATATAATGTAATATATGTATATATATATATGGTGTCTGCATAGAGCTGGCTGATGCTGGAGTTAGCAGCAATGGCAGGACTTGTACCAGAAGACCCCGATTACCCCATGCCATTATAGGACTGGTGCCCCATTAGGTGTCGCCAGGACCCCCCAGACCTGCACACAGCACCAGGCAGATCTGTAAGAATGAGCCATTATCACTGGGCAGGGGGTATTCAGCTGGGGATATCTCAACATGATATTTAGGTCCCCCCCCCCATCCCACACATTACCCGTTTTATCTTTTCATTTGTGCATACACCACCGAGACCCATGAAGGGTTAAACTAACGGGGGCTAAGATTTCCCATGATCACATGGGCCTGGCATCCCATAAGAGAGGACATACGCTAGAGGCATTGTGGGGATTTGCATTGGTCAGCCAATCAGCACCTCTGATGCTGATTGGCTGCAGGTAGACAAATGTCCTGTCCAGTTGGACGTTAAGTACATCCTATATCCCGGCAAATAAGCTCCACCCATAGGTCCGTTTCAGCTGGATACCAGACAAAGAATACACCCCTCCCAAATTTGGGAGCATTAACAGCTTAGGTAACTTTTTTACAGACCATGTCATCATTTTGGACCTCAAAAAAATCAGTCCTAAAAAATAACCTCAAATACTATATGACACTGGGTGTCTCCGGGTTCTTTTTGTCAATTTTGGAGCATATTTTAGTTACAAATTAAAAAAATTAAATAATTGTGGTGTGCTTATTTTTTTTTTTTTTCAGTTTTCCAGAAACAGCGCCAGTGTTTTATTATAGTCTTGGTCCGGTATTGCAGGTCATCCCAACAATGAGGAGGAGATACAAGACTATGGTCCGTGGTGGCGCCGTTTCAGCAAAGGCGGAAAAAAAAATAAAATAAGACAAGCCCCTTTAAGACGGGGCTTAATACTGACCAATAAGATTAAAGGGGGAAGTGCTTGAAATTTAAGACCTACTACTTTTGAAAAGAGAGATCCCCCTCACCCCGCACCAGGCTTATATATACACATGACCTCTGCGCAGACAGTACAAAAAGTTAGGCAAAAAACAAACAAAAAAAAGCACAAGGACGGAGTTGTGCTTAGAATATTCAGCAGCAAAGGCAAAGTTTACATCAGACACTCAGCTGGTAAAACCGCTGGAGGACGCAGCCCCTGACCCCGGTCAGACTGCGTAGGAAAATGGTGGGGGTTTTTTTCCCAGAAGCCCTTTCAAGGACAAGACGCCCCTGTGGTGAGTAGAGAAAGGCCTTAGGAAAGATGAGGGAGAGCCGCAGAGACCACACACCCCTGGAAATAAAAAATATCTTACCCTGAAATGTTTATGTTTTGGAGGCGTCACTGGGCTCCCCCTCTGTCTGGCATCTGTGGAACATTCCTGAGGAGTTCTTTGGAATAGGTGGACCTGGACCACCAAGGAGGGAATGTGAGATACAGACTGTTCCATGATTGGTTATAAAGAGGGGGAGGGATACAAAAACAACACCAAAAAGATTATATACAATGAAAGGATAGAAGGCAGCCGACCACTACAGGGGATCCTAAATAGAAAAGTACATGAGGGAAGGAGATTATACTATAAGGAAGGAGGATGACAGATGTGAACCTAAAGACATGAACGATAGACAAGACAATAGAGAGGTTGGATGTAAAGATGTGCCTGATGATACAGACAATCAAAAGACACGTATGATGGACCTAGAAAGAAGGACGATGGATCAAGAAGGACGGACGCTGGATCAAGAAGGACTGGGGACGGGCGGTGGATTTAGAAGGACGGACGATGGATCAAGAAGGACGGGCGATGGATCTAGAAAGACGGGCGATGGATCAAGAAGGACGGGCGATGGATCAAGAAGGACTGGGGACGGGCGGTGGATTTAGAAGGACGGACGATGGATCAAGAAGGACGGGCGATGGATCTAGAAGGACGGGCGATGGATCAAGAAGGACGGGCGATGGATCAAGAAGGACGGGCGGTGGATCAAGAAGGAGGGGCGGTGGATCTAGAAGGACGGGCGATGGATCAAGAAGGATGGGCGATGGATCAAGAAGGACGGGCGGTGGATCTAGAAGGACGGGCGGTGGATCTAGAAGGACAGATGATGGCTCCATCAAAGAGATGCGATATGGTGGTTCTAGAGATATGGCAAATGATTTAAATGAATTAAAGATAAGAATGACAAGTATGGATTATTATTAAGTATACAGAAGCATGAATAATGGAGGATAGCCATTAATTTTCTAGAAAAGTTGATTACAGAGATATGGATGTTCACTGAGACCATCTAGAAATGATAATAAAGTATTAGAGAATCTAGAGATCTGTACCTAGAAGGATGACCTATTTGTTAGGTAATCTAGAGGGAAGGAAGATGACTGACTGAATCTAGAACTATGGATGAAGAATGAGGCTTTATATGGATATATGATATAAAGTAAAGGTAATACTGATAGAACCTTCCAAGAAGATCTGGATATGTTGACCTCTAGAGAAAAACGACACACAACAAATATGAAGAAAGGATTATGAGATGAATAGGAGACTCCACAAGGCTATGGAAATGATGAATGAAAGCTAGAGACAATAGAAGGCGATGTCTCAATGGAATGACGGAGGAAGGAGGATGAGGAATCAGGTACGAAATGAGAGGTGGGTAGTGAAGCAGCTACCTTCTACTCAACAAGAAATAATGAAATCAATTTCAATAACCTCAATAATGAGATCGAATACCTCAAAGAAAACATTCTAGAACAGCAGTGACCAACCCTAAGCCTCAGTCAGTCATTAGCGGTGGGAAGGGGGCAAAAAATAAGGTGCACTATGTCACCTCTGACAATCACAGCCCCCCTCCTAATATCAAAAATAAAATTCAGATTCTTGACACCTTCTGCTTTTCCGATGGGTTGGTTGCTCACCGCCGGTTCTAGTCTACTCTTATTCAGAACATGCATCAGTTATCCACGTAACCTGAAGAGGGTGGAGGGACACCATAAAAGCAGGATCCGGCAAAAAAAAAAAAGGAGGAAGGGAACCCGTAAAAGGGGTAGCAACACAAAGTCTAAATATAGTCCTATCTTTATCAAATGCTGAACTTTCTGCTGCTCGAGAAGGAGGTGAGGAGACATCTTTATAAAGGTGTGAGAAACTCTCTGTTCCGGAATCTTGGTAACGATATAAGAAAGATTTCTTAGCTCCGGAAAGAAGGAGATCTGCGACGTCTGTGCAACTTTAGCAATAACGCACAAGAAAGCGCCAGGAGAAATGTCTGTGCTAAGTGCTATAGTAAAATGGTTCCCAGTCATTCGGGAGAAAGGGGACATTTCTTCTAATAAATACAGGGACATTCTCTGAGTTATTCCCTCAAAAAGTCTTCTGTTCCTCATGTGGCAGCCATCTTTTATCCAGCCCGACCTCATCTTATGGTCATCACGACAGGCTGGATGTTCTCGAGGTGATTACTATTCTCTTGTCTTACCTCACTCTGAAGTTTGGTCGGTGTGACAATGACCTATTGACTGATTTCAAGTCAGTATGAAAATAACTAAATCATCTTTTCTTTTTTTTAAAAAAAAGTTCTTCACGCAGGAAAATAATAAGATCAGAAAATGTAACCCAGTTGGAGGCTCCAAGTGGATGGCCATATTGGAGAACACAGCTATGTAGTTGGCACTCAGCTGACAAGGCCACCTCTAGTGGGTTGCTAAATATTTTAGGAAAACACAGGCACATTAACATCATTCATTTCCCCCTTGACAACCAGGTGGCCATTTTCCTAGGAGGAGGACCTTTCCAATCTTCTCTTCCATACCTCGGTTTAGACAGAGCTTGTAAGTCCCTCTGAAGCTCTCCACCATACATGATGGCCTTCGGCTTGGTGGCGGCACCCTTATGATGAGTATATGGAGGCTTGTCTTCATAAAGAGAGTGTGATAATTAATGTTAGTCAAGGAAACCACACATTATTGTTAACCAATCAACTTGGATGGAGGAACATCTTCTGTGTGGTGGGCTGCACCAAACTGGATGCCATTTGGATGTCCATGGTGGGTTTTCTGGTTTAAAGCCAAAGAATTAACCCCGAGCAAAATGTTGGCTCTGTCCACGTAGACATCATAACACAAAGCATACACATCTCTGTCAACAGCTAAGAGACAACCCATGGATGTTCCTGTCAACAGACAACATAATGTGTTCTTGAACTTGGAGATCACAGGTCTGTGAATTCCTTATGGCTTCTGAGGTCCAGGCGAGAGGACAACAGGGGTGGAGAGTCCATCAACACTGAGGGTTGGAACATGGATCTGGTTGCTTCCATTTGTTGGGAACTGGAATTAGAAGAAACATTCAGATGAATGAAGATGTCATGAAAAAAGGCACCATAGATTTGGGGGGTTTCTATCTTCCGGAAGGATGAATTATTTAGGGATCACCAGAATTGCTTAAGATGTTTCTTAAATATCAACCTCAATAGGCCCTCCAAGGGTCAAGGTCCACCAACAATCTTTTACCACCGCTTGGTGAAGCCCATATGTTCCTGAGGTTTAAGATAAGCTTTTACCCTTGTATCCCTCTAGGTTCATCATCCCATGTCTTTACTACCCTACACAATGAACCCATTCAAAGCAAGCAATGACAAGTGCAGGTACAACAGCAAACCATACCTGGAAGGACAACTTTGCAGGACTTCGAGGAGCTATAGGGCTGAGCGTGCTCCAGAAGTGGATAGAAGGTGGGAGGGAGCTGGGGGTAAGAAGTAGTGGGGTCTGCAGAAGAAATCAATACATTGTCAGGGTCATGTCATATATGTGACTACCAACCAACATGTTTTTTTTGTATGGAAGCGCACAATCTGGCTCCATGTCTTGTGAGATATTTTTGATGCATGAGATGCAGCCAGTGTTTTCTGTTCCTGCTGGGCTGCAATCTCAGCTGCCATGTATGAATATTCATGACAAGATGGGCAGAAAGCCGGGCAGAAGACTGTACAAGAAGCCCTGGCTGCACTCCAGAGCTGCACTCACTATTCCGCTGGTGTGTGTATCCATACTTATCCTGTACTGATCCTGTATTAAATATCTGCATTCTTCAATATGTTGCATAAAGATAACCACCTGAAAAATCAGGACAGGTCAGGAAATTGTGATCTAAATCCTACAGAATTGTGAATGCAGCTCTGGAGGATAAAACCGGAATACTCTAACACTTTACAACAAAGAATTATGGACCATTTATTTGTGAATCCTCAAACTCTAGGACTCCACCAGTGACACCTTGTTGATGACCATGATCATCTTCTGCTCTATCTTCCTTACCAGAGAATGAGAAGTGATGACCGAAGACGCACTCCCAGGAGCCAGCAAGGAGTTAACAGCAGCGTTCATCTTCTCCGGAGCGATGACGGCAGAGAACGGAATCTCCAAGTCCTTTGGCTTTTTCCCTTTCACAGGCTGTGCCCCTTCAGAAGATGAGACTTGAGGACTTGCGTCCTCCTTCTTATCCTCCTCCTTAAAGTCAGTCTTTCCCTTTACTTCATCCTCCTTCTCTGGAGAGTTGATGACCACCAAAATCTCCTGGGCAAGTGGCTGCTCTGAAATTGGGGTCTTCAAATCCGGGAGAGAAGCAAGAAAAACCTGGGGTTCTGACAGGTCCTCAATATCTGTTGAGGTGTCTTCAAGAGGGTCCTCCACCTTTATGTCAGGAGTTGGGGGATCAACAGTGACCTAAGGAGGAAAATATGTGACACCATGACCAAAGATCCCACTTGACACATTTCAAGTTCTCTAACTTCCACAAGACAACAAAGGTACTGGTGGGGACAAAATGTCCCGTTTTGGGTCAGCTCTTAACTAGGGACAATTTAGTATCCCTTGGATTTCTGTCCGGCCTGCAGAGAAGCAGGAATGTTTAATGGTAGCAGTCCCACCTGGGCTTAGGAGCCTGTGGAGAACCATACAGACCTTAACAGAGCAGAAGTCATGCTTCGGTCATATAGGGCCCCAAGGAAATGGGTTGACCCCATCGTTACGTGGACCATAATAATGTCTTATCTATGGGGAACTTATAGTGGTGGTAGTTCTAAGGGGGCCTTGGAGCTTTAAGCTATACAAGATGGGTAGACCCCCATCCCCAATACCCATTGCCTCAATCGGATCACCATATTCCGGGGTGAAGGACCCATTTCTACTATGTTATGCTCAAATATCTAGCACCCATCTCTGCCCCCTGTCTATTGACATTACATGGAGCTGCAGTTCCTTGGAGCTATGGATGTTGACTTCTAAGGAGAGATCTGCATCCTCCTGCTCCACGGCCTCGTACGGTGGGATGCCGATACTTTGACCTTTGGCCTCTGGTAAGGGCGGCGTTTCAGCCGGTGGCATGATGTCCGCTTTGTTAGTCTTGGCCTGCGCACTGGGCGGAGCTTGCAGTGACTGGATGGTGAAGGTGGAGTAGAGGCCGGAGCGCATGTACTCATTGCGGCTAGTCTTGGGGCTGCTCCGCACCATCTTGGGGATAAAGGGGGAGTTCTCTCCAGGTTTTGGGGTTTGGGTCAGCTCATTCACAGAGTCCCTACATTTGGTGTCTTCCTTGGAAGGTTCACCGCTGCCAGGATCTGGGTAACACACAAACTTGTACACAAACTTTTGCCCGCTGACTTTCTTGATTATGTTCTAAAAAAAAAAAAAAAAATAGGCAAAAATAAAAACTGAAATAAGAAAAATATTTTTACAAAATTTATGGAAAATTTGTCAACACTGAACTGCTGAGGGTCTGTTACTATTGTACGAGGTCCAAACAAAACAACCTGGCGATCGATATGACAGTCATGAAAAGTATACGTTCTGTGCGTGTGTCCATTCACTGACAACAAGCAGTGAAAATGAAATCGGGCAGAAATTGAAATACAAATGTATATATTAGAAATGTATGTGTCCCATCAAACAGACTGATCGTCTTTCCATGTGTTTCACTAGGGGCTCCACCTGTGGCCCCCTACAGATTACTAGAAAAGGGGGTCCTGAGTGAGAACGTAATGGGGGGGAGCCATGTGAAGAATGTAGTTGGTTAAAGAGAAACCCTTTAAGTGTCACGGACATAAAGCTTGAGCTTTTAATGTAATTTTTTTTTTAAAGGGGAAGTCGACTGAAAATTCACCAATAAATATAAGACCATGACACTGATGACTTCTGGGATCCACAGACCCACTAAATTTCACAGACAGTCTAAAAAAAACTGCGCCATTTATAAAAACAGTGGCAACTAGAGGAGAAATCTACAGCAGCCAATCAGTTCACAGCTTACATTTCCAAACCAGCTTATAGGAAATGTTACCTGCGCTCTGACTGGTTGCCGCAGACAACACCTCCATTTTAGGCTTAAATGGTGGATCAATTAGAAAAAAACGAATATTTATCGATAGCAACCGGTGATATTACAGTCAGATAATGAAAGACATGATCTGATTGGTTACTCTGACCAACTACTGCAGGTCAAAGGACATGTCCATAGCAAAAAGACTCCGGCAATGATCTTTTTGGTTGCTTTTTAGTTCTGTCACAGGCGGACCCATGGTCCACTAAAACAACCTACACCCCATAACATTATAAAATTCATTTATCATTGTAGAAAAACATCACCCCATTAAAAAATACTACCTAAAACCACAAATCTGACCAATGGAGACATGACTTAGAGGGGATATTCTCGCCCGGGCATTAATCTTTAATTTAATTCAGCTGCTTCTTTAATTGGATGTTATCAAAAAAATGTATGTGTTTGAAGAGAATTTTTCATAAATGTAGCCATATGCTGCCTTGGATATGACCACCTCTGCAGTAGGGATTGTTCAAATAAACAAATAGTTATTACATATAAAATGGCCGTCCTGTGGTAATGAACACTGAATCCAGGTCGTCTGGCGCCTCAACAGCACATGAAAGGCCATCGCTGCCATAGTGCGTGGTGGTCATATCCAAGGGCAGCTATCCTGTTTGCAAGGGACAATATGGCTACATTTACCGGAAATTATCTTCACACAGATAACCTTTTTAAATAACATGCAATAAAATATTTATATATATATATATATAGGATAGGGGGTGGTTTCAAAATGCTGACCACAAACACAGACCACAACAGGGGGGGGGGGGGGACTAAAAAATACTGGCTACGACAAACAGCAATACTTTACATTATTGACCACAACAGAGGGAGGGATTCAAAATACTGGTCACAACAGGGGGAGCGATTTAAAAATACTGGTCACAACAGGGGGAGCGATTTTAAAAAATACTGGTCACAACAGGGGGAGCGATTTAAAAATACTGGTCACAACAGGGGGAGCGATTTAAAAATACTGGTCACACAGGGGAGGATTTAAAAATACTGGTCCAACAGGGGAAGCTATTTAAAAATCTATACTTGGTCAAACATGGGGAGGATTTAAAAATACTGGCCACACAGGGGTGGGATTTAAAACTATTGGGCCACGAAAAATAGGTGCGGACTTAAGAATATTGACCACAAGGAGGGAGGAGAGGGTTTTTTAAAATACTTGCTAATACCCTAAGACTGTAGGCGGGGGACTTACATTACTAACTACAACAGTACGGGAGGGATTAAAATTAAAGTGCCCCTTAATTAGTAGGCTCACAGTAATCTTACCTTTGTGTGAACCCCAAGGGCTGGTGTAACGGCAGACCATCTTGAAATCACCCAGCTTCGGAATCGTATTGTGTTGTTATTCCTACACTGTCGTAGTAGTATCTCCGGGCCCGGCTCAGCTTGTCATAGTTCATATTGTTCTTGTTTTTGCGCAAGGGCCCCATAGCCGCGCAACACCTTCCTCGGCAGTCCAGCAGCTTACTCGCCAGCGTGGAGGTCAGTGAGTGTAGGTGGCCGTGACTTGCTCCTCACAACCAGGAACTGCCAGAGGAACTGCCATAGCTCCCTCCCGATCGCACCAGCAGCAGAAAGATAAGTGAGGCAGCTCTGGATGATCGTTATCTCATAGCAGAGGGTTGTGTCTGGCTGGACTGCTCTGTGTGTTTGTGTCTGAGCATCCTGCGAGGAAGATCTGCCGCCCAGTAGGCTAACTCTCTCTCCCAGGCGGGGAGTTAGCGTTCCTGGGGATGAGCAGAGGGGAGCCAAAGATCGCAGCTCCTGCCCGATTCCCGGTCTAGGCCGGGGGAGGCCAGGAGGAGGACAGCACCGCAAACCGGCCCAGCGCTCTGGAGGACTCAGCGGTGAGACGTTCCACCGCCAGGTCGTAGCCCAATACGGCTCCTGTCCCCCTGAGAAGCGGAGCAGAAGAAACCAGAAGCTGAATGCCAAAGTCGGTGCGGGTTATGAGGAGCGTCCTCTCCGGGGCTGGAGCCATGAAAGCGGAGTGCCACAGAGGTAAGGCTGACCATGCGGCGGGACGAGCTGGGCGGTGCAGGGGGCCCCGGGAGTTTGTCCACCTATGCCTCCCCGTCGGTCCAGAGCCACCTCTGTGAGTACGAGAAGCGGGAGGAGCGAGACTAAGACCATCGGAGGCCGCGCCCGGGAGAGCATCGATGTGCCAAGCCGCAGGTGTGAATACAGCAATGGGGAAGACAGAGGTCGAGAGTATTAAACCGGTTGAAATTAAAGACTAAAATCAGCAATGAGATAGCTTCTTATAAGAAACGACTTTTATTAGTGAGAAACGGCGCCGGTCCAGTTCAAGGAAATGCCTTGAGATGATGACAGATTTGCAAATGGTGATAACAGAGAGCAAAGTGAGAAGGGAGTGCAGCTGCGAGCCAGTGGGGGAGGATGATGGATGATGGATAACGAGCAGCAGTCCCACCTGGCGGCCTGCAGGAAGATCAGCAGGCCTCGTGCAGTTGGCGGCCGCCCTGCGGACAGCCAGCAGTAACACCTCCCTGGGGGGGAGAGGACAGTGGACACCGAAGACAGGGAGGAGGCTATCAGCGAGAGATCCGGCATGCATGAGTCCCCCAGTGCGCAGGAAGAACTTTCGTAGTTGGTGATGAAAACTCCCAGACGGGGGAAGACCACTGGGGGAGCAGCGGAGGAAGAGTCAGACGAGACCAGGCCCAAAGCAGCAAGAAGAGGTACGTTTATCGTTTACCCCCTCCTGTACACCCCCCAGGGCAAGCGCACGCGGTCAGCTCACGTGCAAGCCCTGCTACCCAAACCCCCGAGCCGCCTTCTCTGTGCGACCCCGGCCAAGGGTTGAAGGGGGATGGATTACAAGCCAGTGGCGAGGACGCAAGGCTCCATCTCTGCTTGTAGTATAGTGGAGATGAGAGGGAACGCAGTCGGCTGAAAGCGCCAGGAACTGCGTGTGCCAACGCGGGGAGGCGTCATCTAGCACCGGCACTGATGCGCCTAGCTCCCCAGGGGCGAGCGGGAGGGGCAGCCGTGGGCGTCGCGCACATCGCGTTTTACGAGTGCCCAGTCCCGTCCTCCAGGCGTGGTAGCGCGTTCTCATGCGAAAAAAAGTCTGATTTTGACTATGGAACTGGTAATACTTGAAATAGACATCCTGTACGGCACTGGATCGTGGAAAGAGGAGGACGCCAAACGCCAAACTGACATCTGAGACCGAAGAAGCGGAGGGAAAAAGCCATCTTTGTAGAGGGTTGGGACGCACTCTGAGACAGACCATGCAGGCGGGGGAATGGTTCTGGGGAGGTGCGCCTCTGCCCCCTTATGGCCAGAGATGCTGAGGCTGTCTGCCGTCCGTCGTATCTGCTGGTCAGCGAGGGTGAATGGTGTGCTGTGCTGAAGGTGTTTCGTTTCAGGGGTAGAAATGCAGGTTGATGGTGGTGCTGTGAGTAGAGAGTGCAGGTATGGAGAGAGAGTAGTGATGCTTAGTGACTAGTGGTGTTGCCTATGGTGCGGGGGGGATGGTGGTTCACTATGAGTGGAAGTGTGTTGCTGTGGATGAGCAGGGGCACTGTGGGTTGAGTCGCGGGGCTGAGGTGGTGGAGAGTGGATGGGTATGACGTAATGCTGGATGTAGGTGCAAGCCATGGTGGGAAGTGATGGCGGTTGATGCCTGTAACTGGGAGGTGCATGTGAGTAGAGATACGCGTGTGGCGGGAGGGTCTGCTGGGACTTTGTGGTGATTGCTATGAGTGGGAGGTGGATGGTGTTGCGGGATGTTTGCAGGGTAATAGGGAGCTGTTATGAAGTGGGGTGTGGTATGGTGGGATCATGCGTCTGTGTGCCCCAGCTGGTTGGCACACCCAGCGGTTTGTGGCAGAAGTATGCCAGTGTCATGCCTGGGGAGATTTCGATCCTCCTAGTCTTTCGGGCCCTAGGGGCATATTTGCAGCAGCGGCTATTCTGCGAGGACTCTGAGAAAAGGCGGAGATCAATCACTGTGGGGTGGAGAGGTTGTCTGTCCTCTAGGATCGAGAGGCACGGCATGCCGAGCCTTCCGAGAAATAGAGGGGGGAAACTGCATCGCGTCCCTCCCGACAGCCGGGCAGGTATGGCCGCCCGTAGGAATGTGGGTCCGTCTTATTCGTGTGGGGGGGCAGTGAATGCGAGTTGTCCACCTAGAACAAGGTGGCTTGAGCTCCTGACTAGAGATCGGCTCTTAAGGCCAATAGACATCTTATGCCTTGATTCATCTTTATGCCACATCTGTGATGTTCGATGTCAGTTTTGTTCGCCAGAGGGACTTGAGCTCTCTGGGGGGGAATTATGAAGCATGAAAAAGAACATAGGCCCCGGTATGGCGGACTTTGCTGTTGCAGGCGTTTAGTGTCTCGCCAAAGATAGGTCAAGAAAGTAGACCGTTTAACACCCGTAATGAATCCACTTTCTTGTATGACATCATGAACTTGGCTTGACGGCGATATCGTGAAGTATAGAGACGCCAAGGAAAAAATCGGAGGGGACGAGTTGGATCTGGTAAGGGCCCTGGACCTTTATGATGAAGTTTAAGTTTCAGGTAGACTCGGTTGACCCAATCCCTATACAGCTTCCTGGGAAGGATCGACCGATCTTCTACCAGGGTTCAAGCGAAGCTTGCCAACAGAGGCGCTGGTGAACCCCACACAATTCAGCGCAACTCTACCGTGACAGAAGGGTGCAGTTGTGTGGGGGGTATGTCGGCATATCGCTAGCATCCTGTAAGCAGATTCGCGTGGATACCTGTGTGGTGACTTAGGTCACCCAGTTCAGCCGGTTGTCCTCGTTTCTTTTGCTAATGCGGTTCTGCGACGCGGTGGTGAAGTGACCATAGATGGCCGAATCTGCTGGAGAGGGAACTAGCAGAGCGAGGGGAAGGAGAACTGATGGGGCCAGAGGAAGAAAGATAGGAAGTGACGCCATCACGACAGAGGCGTCAGGAGAGGCCGCCAAAGGGAAGGCCGAGGTGGGGAGAGTGCCGGGGTCACTGCTCCGCCCTGCCTCAGCCCAATGCTGTGCTGAGCGCCCGAAGAATGATGAGATGGATGAGGACGGCAGGAGCGTGGATCCAGAGGAGGAGGAAGCGGCCACGCTCTCAAATCATCCCTTAATGAGAGCTATGGATGGAGGATTAGTAGGGCAGTTGGCTGACAGGAAAAAGCCGCAACAGAGGCAAAAGGAAAGAAAAAAGAAGAAGAAGAGATTTACAATCTTCTTCAACCCTGACTCAGAAGCCAAGGAAGGTAAAACTGATTCCTCTGGTGTATTTCTTCAACCGGTCAAGCCCCCTTGACAACATTACTCTGCCAGTGAGGTTGAGGGCTGACGTTTCGAGCGTGAGGGAGGGAGCGGACTTCAGGGAAGAGTGAGTCTTCCGAGAGGATGTTTCGCTCCCAGAAGAGGAGACTGACCTGGAGTCGGAGACGAGGACGTGATATGAAGAGCTGAATTGGACACTACATGTTTCAAAAAAGGGAAGAGACGGGAAACGGGTCTACTTCTGCAACTGATGAGAAGAGCGGTGGGAGAAAAGAAAGCCGTCTAATACCTCAATTCACTCATGATGGACGGACACCACCCTTGATGCGCTGGCGTCCAGTAATGTGGCCAGCATTAAGTCTGACGCGGTAGATTTGCGGCCTTTGATTTTACTCGGCCGCCACGTTGATGAATGAGCGACATTTTATTTTGAGGAGACCAGGCTGCCAAGTTGGAGCGCCGTGTGTAAAGTACGAGTGGATGGAGGACCGGGGCCTAACCCATTGGCTCTTACGGCCGAACCATATAGCCCGGAGTGGCGTTCTTTTTACCGCACGGTAGAATGCGCCGGAGTTAATATGAGTTAGAAGATGAGGGCAGGATTGTGCCTGATACTGGATGTCTACATATGAGCGACAAGAACTTCGTCTAATTAACATCTAGGTCCCCAGTCAAGTGGGACAGGAGTGTCTCTTTATGAGGATCAAGCCTACTTTTTAACCAAGTTCGGGCAGTTTCTTGGAGGCGGCTTCAATGCACGTGGTCACGAGGGTCCCAGGATAGGGGACTGGGTTCAGAGAACAGCTCGACTATTATGATAGCGTCGCTCTATAACTAGCATAGCCAGTGATGGCTTAGCTGGCTGGATGTCCCACATCCGGCACACCCCAGGCCACGCGGCGGGGTTCACCTATATCATAGCGGTAGCGCAGGTCTAGAATAGAAAGCCGTTTTTTTAAGGAGGGAAGCCCTTCTTCAGCAAGTGTCCGTTTGTTGAGGTGGAATTCTCGACCACTCTGTTTAATTCTGTTTCTCTTGAATGCTTACAGAGACCCCCCGGAGGAAGAGGGATATTGCGAAGCCATCAATTCGATTCCTCCGGAAGAAGCGGAGAATCAGAAATCCGTGAGACTTCTTCAGAGCCAGAGTACCTAATTAGCTGGAGCTCTTGTAAGCAGTACGTCGAGTGGTAGGGAAGATTGCTCAAGAAAAGCGGTGGCGCGATTCTTCGCCACTCCGAGCCCTCAGGATGCTGGACAGGTACCGCCCCTCGTGACAGGGCCTTGAGGAGGAAACTAGATACATTGTCTCGACTGAGGTAGTTGCGGACATCTCAGAGTGAAATCCTTGCTGGAGGCCAGTTGCAGTACGAATAGACACGATCATTTGGTTTTTGAGAGGATTATGGGAAATACACGCTCGCCCGAACCCTTACAGAAACGAAATGTCAGGAATGCGCTAATACAGTTGTCAACGGACTGGTTGACAGTAGGGATCCTTGAAAAGGTCCACGATACAGGGATCCTGAGAGGTCGTCAGATCCTTTACTCGAACCTCTAGGGCAGAAGATCTAGATCGGGATTGTGATGCTCGGCCTTTCTGGCAGGAAACTCGTACCCTGAGCCAGGAGTAGCACCCCTCTCTTGATGTTTTGACAAGAGTGATCAGGAAGAGGAAGTATCAGACTGGCGATATTGGAAGGGCCGACCTCAAGAAATCGCAGGCCCGGATGGGTTAACATCTGGAGTTTGATAAGACCTTTAAAGGACGCTCGGGTTCTCCCATTTGACTGAGGTATTAAATGAGGTCTTCCTCGGGCGCTCTGCGAAGTCAATGAGAGAGTGTCTGCAAACCTGATCATCCTGTCAAAATGGTAAGGCACCGATCTCGATGTTGAGAACGGCGTCACATAGCGCTTCTCAATACGGGCACAGAAAGGGTTTGGCAAAGGTTCTGTTTAATCGGACGCTGGTGCAGTTTGCCCGCCGGCTTCCTTTGGGGACCCCAGCACGGCTCTGTTCCCAGGCCCGCTAGTACATTTAGTGCGTGTGACTTGGTTCAGGACCGCAGTGGAGCAGGGCCGGGCTGGTAACTGAAGGGGGTACTTGCTGTCCGGGATTCAGGCAAAAGGGTTTGATCGGGTAAAACCCACGCGTACCTCTGGTTTGTCCTTCTGAGGTATGGCGCCTGGGGAGTGTAATGGCTGTGAGAAGTTTGTTACCGCAGGGGCGAGAGTTCCCGCGTGAACGGTTGGATTGGCAGCTTCTTTTGAGCGTCGGTTTGGTTCGCCAGGGTGTGCTCTGAGCCCACTTTATACGTGTTCGCGATACGACCCATTCTTAGGGAGGGTTATCGTGGGCACGTTGGTGGGAGTGCGGATGACCAGGCGGCACACCGGAGCCATATAAGGGTGGTAGGTACGCCGTATTGTACATTCTTGTGTCCTCGAGAGGGGAGCGCAAGGGTGAGTCAGAGGTTGACCGTACTCAGAGGATTATGGGGCCAAATCAAACGGGGGATAAGTGTGAGAAGTCTCTGGTGGGGAGGGGGGGGGGATCCAGGTGTTTGATCTACAGGGACACTCTTACAGGGCCCAGGACTTCTGCCAAAGTTCTACGGCATCGAATTCGGCCAGGGGGATTACCCATGACAAAACGTGGGACAGCAGGCTTAAGACGGCCCGACTCCAGAAGGTGGACCAGGGAAAGGGTGGTCTTGACCCTCAGGGGAAGGGTTTAATCTGATTAAAACTTACGATGCTCCGTTGCGGTTTATCTGGGGCAGTCGTGTGCATGTTGCCAGAACCCCTTGGACTCGGGTCAACAGTTGTTCTTCCAATGTTACTGGGGGGAATAGGGCTGGAACTAATCAAGAGGGAGTTACCTTACCGCATCGGGAGGGGAGACAAGGAGGGTGTGTATGTCAAACCCTGTGGTGTTCCTGAGGAATTACCCTTTTAAGATCAATTAGCAAATACTGGAAAGAGAGGGCTCTCCGTGGGTATACTCCTGCACGGGGAATGGGTTCGGCCTTTCTTCCGGATGGGAGAAGGGAGGGCGAGTGAAGGATCTTCGTACACCGACATGGGCATCTTACGCTTACCTACCCCGGTTCTGAAGGTGATGATTCGCCGGTGGGGGGTTGGGAATGTGGGAGATCAGGACAAATTCGAGGAAAGCTCCTTGAAAAGAGGGTTTGTTTTGAACCATTTCAAGAAGCTCTGGCCCAGGGATTGCCAAGTCAGGATCTTGGGGTGGGTAGGAGTTTATTTAAATTCCATCAGGATCCCCTTGAGTTTTGGGACGTGACTGGCGTGCTTCCATGGAAAGACTGTGGTGTGGGGACAATTGAGTGTAGGAGCTCTGAGGAAAGGGGTTGTCCCCGGGAGGAGTGCGGTGGCTCTGCGGAGCAGCATGGACCACTTCCTGCCTTCAGTGCCCCTTTAACACAGAGGTGTACAGCCGGGTGGTCGCTCCATCATTGGCCAGGTGGCGGTCTCTCCTATGGGAGTGGGCTATGGAGACATTCAGAGGCCTGGGTGGCCGGGACCGCTGCACGTTATCTAGTCAGTCTAGTGGTCAGTTACCCACACGTGAACGACCGGTGCTTAGTATCGACGCAGCGTGTAAAATCCTCCGGTGGTAGGTGGTTAGGAACATTCGGGGTGACCTGGTGAAGGTGCGCTCTCTGGAGTATGAGGAGGCTGGGCCACGGGGAGGGCCTCTTCTCCTTTGGAGGGGTTCTCTTTAGTGTCCTAGAGCTGTCGTTCTCGCTCCTGGTGTTTGGGCTGAAGCAGCAAAAGTAGATTTTGTTTTGTATCGGGCATGTAGTGATTGCGGCGTTGCAAGGCGCCGAAACCTGGGCTTAGTGTGGTTTTGATGTGTTCAGCTTTATTTGTATTATGTTCTTATGTTATTTGTAAATACTGTATATATATTGGTATATATTGTATATAGTGGGGTTTAGGGGACCATAGGGTTAGGTTGGGAGGGGGTGGGATTGTCGGTGGTGGGATTTACGACTGACCTTGGGCACTGGTCTGGACTACTTACGCAAACTTTGGACGTTAGACCAGGTCTGGGGGAAGGGGAGGGTGGGGCGAGGGGTCTAGTCAGTGTAGTTGTTATTGTGTATTATGTCTTTGTTATTATATATTTAAAAAAAAAAAAAAATTATTTATGTGTTGTATATATATGTATATGTGTGTATATGTATATATATATATGAGGTGTGGTGGTGGGTTAAGTATATTTATTGTCAATTATGTTTGTGTGTGGGTGTGGCTTGTCTTTGTTTATGGTTTGGTTAGGAGTGATAATTGGTGGGTGGGGGTTGTGGTATTTGTTTGGTGTTATTAATTTTGGTGTATTGTAAGTTAGTGTTTTGCTAGGTGTGAATGGGGGTGGACCAGCAGGTAAGATAATGTATTATTTTGTATATATTGTAATTATGTTTGGTTGTGTTGTTATGTTTTTTTTACTTTTATATAAAATAAAAGACTACAGGATGTCAACTCAGGTCATACAGGATAAGTAATGTAGTATGTTACACAGTGACTGCACCAGCAGCCAGAATAGTGAGTGCAGCTCTGGAGTATAATATAATGTCCTGTATGTACACAGTGACTCCCATGAGAACGAATGAAATTTTGCAGACATTTGCACGAATAAAGTTATTGTAATCTTGTTGGGTTCCTTGTGTATTGCTGTCCTTTGATCTGGAGGCCGCCAAGCCCCTGACCGCTTCATGTGGGGTCATAATGTAGGTGCTCCGGGCCTTCTCTGTAATTGTGGGTGCTGGACGAGTCTTCTATTCCTGATCCCTGGCTCGCTGGCAGGATCTGTAACTCTCGCGTCCTGGGGATAAGGGAAACTTATCATCTCATACAGCCTGAAAAGTAGGAACCCCCCACTCTACGACCCCCATATAGAGGGACATACTGACATACAGCAGGGGGGGGGGGGTATCTGTCCCATGCAAAGTCATATCTACCCAGAATGTCCCCTCTAGCACCCCGGGGTCTCAACCTCTAGGACAGTCTGATAGGGCCTTTATGTTGCAGCATCTTTGGTCAAAATTCTAATGATCCTGAAAAAGTGAGAAGTAAGTGTAACATGAGGCACAATATTAGCGATAGGCCCACAAAATCTTATCCAGATTAATCCGATCTTGTCTGATGAATCTAGAACCCTGACTAATCTTGTGTCAACTCCACACAAGACTTGAACAAAACCTTAGCTAAACAAGAGCAGCAAATCAAGCATCTAGTGTCTGGCTTATTATAATCTAGACTCTTTTAGTCTGACTTATGTGTGAAAACCTAAGACTGGATCCTGACTTAGGCCAGTGTGAACCAAGTCTCAGATGAGTAAGAACAGTGGAGACTGGACAATAGGCCAAGCCAAACCACATCTAATTCAGGAGTTCAAGACAAATCCAGAGTAGACAAGACCAAGCAAGGCTATCTAGACCTGTCGAGACCAAACAAGTGTAGGCCAATCAAGTTATGATGATGTAAGGCTAAACCAGTTGAAACAACTCATATTAGACAAGATTAGGCAGGGCTATACTAGAATATAGAGTGAAATCAAACACAGAGCATCTAGCGAAATCTAGAAACCCTGCAGAAACATCTAGACTAGCCAGCCAAGATAAATCTTATATGATAAGAATTTCGGGCATTTCTAGATAATATACAAACTAGACAGCCAAGAAGAAAGAATCAGATTAGCACAACTGGGCAAGATTATCCCAAAACATCCTTTATCTAGATAAAACTAGACCAGCCAAGAACATCTAGATGTAATTAAACTAGACCAGCCAAGACACATCTAGATTAGACAAGATTAGCAAAGCTTGTCCTAGACAATTGGAGATCAAACAAGAGCATCCCAGACACATCTAGGATGTAGACTACACCAAGCAAGAAAGATCTAGACGCAAGGTATCTTAGCTGAATCCACACTGGACACGGTAGGTAGGGTGGCCAAATCTAGATATATTAGACTAAACCAACCAAGACAAGTCTAGGTTAGTAAGATTGGCGGCCAAAGCTATTAGGAGGCCAAGACCAGAGGACAAACCTAGATTGATATAAAAACTGCCAAGGGGGGGTTCTAGATAATCTAGACTGTACTAGATCAGTTAGGAGTAATTTAGGCAAACCCCATTCAATTTTCCTGGAATCATCCTCATTCCATAAATCTCCTTACTCGTCAGCATTTTGTTCTTCTTCTGATAAACCTGAGACTTCGTCCGGAGTTCACTCAGCAAAAAACCCAAATCCTAAAGCCACAAATATCTTGGAGGAGTCGGGCTGTGGAGGAAACATCAGCAAGGTGTGAGACAAATGGGGGGTGTGATGTTATGACGAGGGACACTGAGGGGACACTGTAGACTAGGGATGGTACTCACACCTCAGCATTTACATAGAAGTTACAGCACAGGTCCACCTGTGTCTGGAGGGGGGTCCAACTCCAACTCCTGCAGGACAACAAGAAGAACGCCACTCTAGAGGGTCAGAAGGGAGGGGGCCGTATAGACCATGCCGGGGTCTCTGGACCCTTCTATACACACCTGAAGTCTCTCAATGACGTTCTTCAGCTGCAGGTACTGGCTGATCTTCTCATACACACTGTCCCGATTCTCCAGCACCCTCCTGTACAAGAGAAACAGGGACCACCGCCATGGGACATCACCCACTGACACGGTATAAAGGGGGCTCTACATAAAAGTATATATATACAGGGGGGCTCTACATAAAAGTATATATACAGAGGGGCTCTACATAAAAGTATATATATACAGGGGGGCTCTACATAAACTAAATATCAGGGGGATCGACAAAAACTATATATACAGGGGGCGCTATACATAAAAAGTATATATACAGAGGGGGCTCTACATAAAAGTATATATACAGGGGGGCTCTAATAAAATTAATATACAGGGTGGGGCTCGACATAAAACTATATATACAGGGGGGCTCGACATAAAACTATATATACAGGGGGCTCGACATAAAATAGTAATTAAAGGGGGGCCAATAAAAGTTATATACAGGGGGGTCGACATAAAAGTAATATACAGGGGGGCTCTACATAAAAGTATATATACAGAGGGGCTCTAAAAAGAATATAAGGGGGCTCTACATAAAATATATATACAGGGGGGCTCTACATAAAACTATATATACAGGGGGGCTCTACATAAAAGTATATATACAGGGGGGCTCTACATAAAACTATATATACAGGGGGGCTCTACATAAAAGTATATATACAGAGGGGCTCTACATAAAAGTATATATACAGGGGGGCTCTACATAAAAGTATATATACAGGGGGGCTCTACATAAAGTATATATACAGGGGGGCTCGACATAAAAGTATATATACAGAGGGGCTCTACATAAAAGTATATTATCTACAGGGGGGCTCTACCTAAAGTATATACAGAGGGGCTCTACATAAAGTATATATACAGGGGGCTCTACAAAAGTATATATACAGGGGGGCTCTACATAAAAGTATATATATACATGGGGGCTCTACATAAAAGTATATATATACAGGGGGCTCTACATAAAAGTATAAACAGAGGGGCTACTATAAAAGTATATATATACAGAGGGGCTCTACATAAAAGTATATATACAGGAGGGCTCTACATAAAAGTATATATATACAGGGGGGCTCTACATAAAAGTATTATTACAGGGGGGGGTCTACATAAAGTATTATATACAGGGGGGACTCTACATAAAAGTATATATACAGGGGGCTCTACATAAAAGTATATATATACATGGGGGCTCTACATAAAAGTATATATATACAGGGGGCTCTACATAAAATATATATACAGGGGCTCTACATAAAAGTATATATATACAGAGGGGCTCTACATAAAAGTATATATATACAGAGGGGCTCTACATAAAAGTATATATATACAGGGGGGCTCTACATAAAAGTATATATACAGGGGGGCTCTACATAAAAGTATATATATACAGAGGGGCTCTACATAAAAGTATTTATATACAGAGGGGCTCTACATAAAAGTATATATACAGAGGGGCTCTACATAAAAGTATATATATACAGAAGGGCTCTACATAAAAGTATATATATACAGAGGGGCTCTACATAAAAGTATATATATACAGAGGGGCTCTACATAAAAGTATATATATACAGAGGGGCTCTACATAAAAGTATATATATACAGAGGGGCTCTACATAAAAGTATATATATATACAGAGGGGCTCTACAAAAAGTATATATATACAGGGGGGCTCTATATAAAAGTATATATACAGGGGGGCTCTATATAAAGGTATATATACAGGGGGGCTCGACATAAAAGTATATATATACAGAGGGGCTCTACATAAAAGTATATATATACAGGGGGGCTCTACATAAAAGTATATATATACAGAGGGGGCTCGACATAAAAGTATATTACAGAGGGCTCTACATAAAGTATATATATACAGAGGGCTCTACTATAAAAATATATAAAGAGGGGCTACATAAAAGTATATATATACAGGGGGGCTCTACATAAAAGTATATATATACAGGGGGGCCTTACCTAAAAGTAATATATACAGGGGCTTACAATAAAAAAGTATATATTACAGGGGGGCTTACATAAACTTATATACAGAGGGGCCTACATAAAAGTATATTTACAGAGGGGTCTCATAAAAGTATATATATACAGAGGGGCTCAACATAAAGTAATATAACAGAGGGGTCTAAATAAAAGATATATATACAGAGGGGCTCTAAATAAAGTATATACTGGGGGGCTCGACATAAAACTATATATACAGGGGGGCTCTACTAAAAGTATATACAGAGGGGCTTACATAAAAGTATAAATACAGAGGGGCTTCTCATAAAAGTATATATACAGAGGGGCTCTAATAAAAGTTATATATACGGGGGCTCTACATAAAAGTAAATACTGGGGGGCTTCTACATAAAGTAATATCAGGGGGGCTCTACATAAAAGTAAATACAGGGGGGCTCTACATAAAAGTATAATACCAGGGGGCTCTACATAAAGTATATATATACAGGGGGGCTCTACATAAAAGTATATATATACAGGGGGGCTCTACATAAAAGTATATATACAGAGGGGCTCTACATAAAAGTATATATATATACAGGGGGGCTCTACATAAAACTATATATACAGGGGGGCTCTACATAAAAGTATATATATACAGAGGGGCTCTACATAAAAGTATATATACAGAGGGGCTCTACATAAAAGTATATATATACAGAGGGGCTCTACATAAAAGTATATATATACAGGAGGGCTCTACATAAAAGTATATATATATACAGGGGGGCTCGACATAAAAGTATATATACAGGGGGGCTCGACAAAAGTAATATATAAGGGGCATCGATAAAGTATATATATACAGGGGGCTCTACATAAAAGTATATATATACAGGGGGGCTCTACATAAAAGTATATATACAGGGGGGCTCTACATAAAAGTATATATATACATGGGGGCTCTACATAAAAGTATATATATACAGGGGGCTCTACATAAAAGTATATATACAGAGGGGCTCTACATAAAAGTATATATATACAGAGGGGCTCTACATAAAAGTATATATATACAGAGGGGCTCTACATAAAAGTATATATATACAGGGGGGCTCTACATAAAGTATATATATACAGGGGGGCTCTACATAAAAGTATATATACAGGGGGGCTCTACATAAAAGTATATATACAGGGGGGCTCTACATAAAAGTATATATATACAGGGGGGCTCTACATAAAAGTATATATATACAGGGGGCTCTACATAAAAGTATATATATACAGGGGGGCTCTACATAAAACTATATATACAGAGGGGCTCTACATAAAAGTATATATATACAGGGGGGCTCTACATAAAAGTATATATATACAGGGGGGCTCTACATAAAAGTATATATATACAGGGGGGCTCTACATAAGTATATATTACAGAGGGGTCTACATAAAAGTATATATATAAGGGGGGATCTACATAAAAGTATAATATACAGGGGGGCTCTACATAAAAGTATATATACAGGAGGGGCTCTACAAAAAGTATATATATACAGAGGGGCTCTACATAAAGTATTTATATAACAGAGGGGCTCTACATAAAGTATATATACAGAGGGGCTCTACATAAAAGTATATATCTAGAAGGGCTCTAATAAAAGATAATATATACAGAGGGGCTCTACATAAAAGTATATATATACAGAGGGGCTCTACATAAAAGTATATATATACAGAGGGGCTCTACATAAAAGTATATATATACAGAGGGGCTTACAAAAATACTATATATAAAGGGGCTCTACATAAAGTAATATATCAAAGGGCTTACATAAAAATATATATACAGGGGGGCTTACATAAAAGTATATATACAGGGGGGCTTACATAAAAGTATAATATATACAGAGGGTCTTACTAAAAGTACATATATATATATACAGGGGGCTCGACATAAAAGTCATATATACAGGGGGCTCGACAAAAAGTAATAAAACGGGGCTTACATAAAACTTATATAGGGGGCTCTACATAAAGTATATATACAGGGGGGTCTACATAAAAGATATAATACAGAGGGGCTCTAATAAAGTATATATAACAGGGGGGTCTCTACTAAAGTTATATACAAAGAGGGTCTACATAAAAGTATATATACAGAGGGGTTACATAAAGATATATATACGAGGGGCTCTACAAAAAGTATATAGATACAGAAGGGCTTAATACAAAAGTATATCTTAAGAGGGGCTCTACATAAAAGTTTATATATACAGAGGGGCTCTCATAAACGTATATATATACAGAGGGGCTTACATAAAAGTATATATATACAGAGGGGGGCCTCATACATAAAAGTATATATATTATACAGAGGGGTCTACATAAAGTATATATATACAGGGGGGCTCTACATAAAGTATTATATACAGGGGGAGGGGCGACATAAAGTATAATATACAGAGGGGCTC
Organism: Engystomops pustulosus; assembly: GCA_019512145.1. Lineage (NCBI taxonomy): Eukaryota > Metazoa > Chordata > Amphibia > Anura > Leptodactylidae > Engystomops > Engystomops pustulosus. Next base: position 54,002 of record WNYA01001009.1, read on the forward strand.
TCTATAAAAGTAAATTATATACAGGGGGGCTCTAAATAAAATATATATACAGAGGGCTGAATAAAGTATATACAGAGGGGCTACATAAAAGTATATATATACAGAGGGGCTTAATAAAAAAGATATATATACAGAGGGGCTCTACATTAAAAGTAATATATATACAGGGGGGCTCTAAAAAAGTATATATATACAGAGGGGCTCTACATAAAAGTTATATACAGGAGGGGGCTCACATAAAGATATATATACAGAGGGGCTCTACAAAAAGTAATATATTACAGGGGGCTCTACATAAAAGTATATAGATACAGGGGGGCTCTCATAAAAGTAATTATTACAGGGGGGCTCTACATTAAAAACTTAGATATACAGAGGGGCTCTAAAAAAAGTATATATATACAGAGGGGCTCTACATAAAGTATATATTACAGAGGGGTCTACATAAAAGTATATATTTACGGAGGGCTTATACATAAAGTTATATATACGAGGGCTCTACAAAAAGTATATATACAGGGGGCTACATAAAAGTATATTACTGGGGGGCTCCACATCAAATAAGATACAGGGGGCTCTCACTAAAAGTATATATACAGAGGGGGGCTCTACATAAAGTATATATACAGAGGGGCTCTACATAAGTATATATACAGAGGGGCTCTACATAAAAGTATATATACAGAGGGGCTGAAGCAAATATCAGGGCTATAATAAAAGTATATATACAGGGGGGCTCTACATAAAAGTATATATATACTGGGGGGCTCTACATAAAAGTATATATACAGGGGGGCTCTACATAAAAGTATATATACAGGGGGGCTCTACATAAAAGTATATATATACAGGGGGGCTCTACATACAAGTATATATATTACAGGGGGGCTCTACATAAAAAGTATATAATACAGAGGGGCCTACATAAAATTATATATATACAGAGGGGGCTCTATAAAACTATTATACAGGGGGGCTTACATAAAAGTATATATATACAGGGGGCTCTACATAAAAGTATATATACAGAGGGGCTCTACATAAAAGTATATATATACAGAGGGCTCTACATAATAAAAGTATATATACAGGAGGGCTCTACATAAAAGTATATATATACAGGGGGGCTCGAAAAAAGTATGATATACAAGGGGGCTCGACATAAAAGGATATAAATACAGGGGGTCGTCCATAAAAGTTATATATCATACAAACGGGGCTCGAATATAAAAAGTATATACAGGGGGCTCTACCTAAAAGTGATATATTACAGGGGGGGGCTCTTCTCCATAAAGTATTATATAAAGGGGTCTCTATCATAAAAGTATATATATATATATATACAGGGGGGCTCGACATAAAAGTATATATATACAGGGGGCTCGACATAAAAGTATATATACAAAGGGGCTCTACATAAAACTATATATACAGGGGGGCTCTACATAAAAGTATATATACAGGGGGGTCTAAATAAAGTATAATACAGAGGGGGGCTCTACAGAAAAAGTATATATATACAGGGGGGCTCTACATAAAAGTATATATACAAAGGGGCTCTACATAAAACTATATATACAGGGGGGCTCTACATAAAAGTATATATACAGGGGGGGCTCTACATAAAAGTATATATACAGGGGGGCTTACATAAAAGTATATATATACAGGGGGCTCTATAAAAGTGATATACAGGGGGGCTTACAATAAAAGTATATATACAGGGGCTCTACATAAAGTATATATACAGGGGGGCTCTACATAAAAGTATATATATACAGGGGGCTTACATAAAAGTTATATAACAGGGGGGCTCTACATAAAGTCTATATATTACAGAGGGGCTCTACATAAAAGTATAATACAAAGGGGATCATCTACTATAATATACAGGGGGCTCTACATAAAACGTATATATTAACAGGGGGGCTCTACATAAAAGTATATATATACAGAGGGGCTCTACATAAAAGTATATATACAGGGGGGCTCTACATAAAAGTATTATACAGAGGGGCTCACATAAAAGTATATATAAGAGGGCATAGATACAGGGGCTCTACATAAATATATATACAGAGGGTTAATTAAACGTAGATATAGGGGGCCTACATAAAAGTATATATACTGGGGGGCTCTCTCTACATAAAGTTTATATACAGGGGGGGCTCTACATAAAGTATATAAGGGGGCTCTACATAAAAGTATATATATACAGAGGGGGCTACATAAAAGTATATATACGGAGGGCTCTACATAAAGATTATAATAAGGGGGTCTACATAAAATATATACAGGGGGGGCTCACATAAAAGTATATAATACAGGGGGGCTGACATAAAAGTATATATACAGGGGGGCGGTCTAATAAAAGTATATATATATCAGGGGGCTCTACATAAAAGTATATATACAGGGGGGGCTCTACATAAAAGTATATATACAGGGGGTCTACATAAAAGTATATAATTACAGAGGGGCTTACATAAAAGTATAGATAACAGGAGGGGCTCTACATAAAAGTATAGATATACAGGGGGCTCTACATAAAAGTAAACAGGGGGGCTCTACATAAAAGTATATATATACAGAGGGGCTCTACATAAAAGTATATATACAGGGGGGCTCTACATAAAGTATATATACAGGGGGGCTCTACATAAAAGATATATATACGAGGGGCTCTACATAAAAGTAATATACAGGGGGCTCTAAATAAAGTATATATACAGGGGGGCTACATAAAAGTATATATATACAGGGGGGCTCTACATAAAAGTATATATATACAGCGGGGGGCCGGGGCTCGACATAAAAAGGTATAGTACAGGGGCTCTACAAAAAGTATATATATACAGGGGGGCTCGACCATAAACAGTATATATACAGTTATGGGGGTACTAAAAGTATATACAGGGGGGATCGACATAAAGTATATATAACAGGGGGCCGCGCATAAAAGATATTACAGGGGGGCTCGACCTAAAAGTATATACAAAGGGGCTCTACATAAAACTATATATACAGGGGGGGCTCTACATAAAAGTATATATACTGGGGGGCTCTACATAAAAGTATATATACAGGGGGAGGGCTCTACATAAAACTAAATACAGGGGGGGCTCTACATAAAAGTATATATACAGGGGGGCTTAATAAAAGTATATAATACAGGGGGGCTCGACATAAAAGTATATATATACAGGGGGGCTCGAAAAAAGTATATATACAGGGGGCGGGGGCTGGCTCGACCATAAAGTCAGGATATATACAGGGGGGGCTCACATAAAAGTATATATATATACAGGGGGCTCTACATCAAAGTATAATGATACAGGGGGCCAAAATAAAAATAATTATGTATATATATATATATAGTATATATTATATATTCTATATTATAAACAGGGGGGCTCTCATAAAATATATAAAAGGGGGGTCTACATAAAGTATAATACAGGGGGGCTCTACATAAAACTACTATATACAGGGGGCTCTACATAAAACTAAATACAGGGGGGCGCTCTACGGAGGATGCTGTACACAGGGGGTGGGGGGTTGCGCTCTACGAATGAAGCTGTACACGGAGGGGGGGTGCTGTACGGATGAAGCTGTACACGGAGGGGGGCACGATGGGCTGTACGGGTGGAGCTCTACGGATGACGTCACAGAGGGGGCGCTCACGGCTACGGATGAGCTAACACAGAGGGGCGCTCAGGAGACGCTCAACAACAGAGGGGCGCTATGATGACGCTCAACAACAGAGGGGCGCTCTACGGATGACGCTAACAAGAGGGGCGCTCTACGATGAACAATCAAACAAAGGAGGGGCGCTCTACGGATGACGCTCAACACAGAGGGGCGCTCTACGGATGACGCTCAACACAGAGGGGCGCTCTACGGATGACACTCAACACAGAGGGGCGCTCTACGGATGACACTCAACACAGAGGGGCGCTCTACGAAATGACCTCAACAAGAGGGGCGCTTACGGATGACGCTGTATACAGGGGGCGCTCTACAAATGACGCTAAATACAGGGGGCGCTCTACGGCATGAGCGCGTAACAGGGGGACTACGAATGAGGCTGAAACAGGGGCTCACGGATGAGGCTGTACACAGGGGGCGCGATCGGATGAGCGTACACAGAGGGGCGCTCCACGGATGACGCTGTACACAGAGGGGCGCTCCAAGGATGACGCTGTACAGAGGGGGCTCCACGGATGACGCTGTACACAGAGGGGCGCTCCAGGATGACGCTTTCACAGAGGGGCGTCCACGGATGACGCGTACAAAGAGGGGCGCTCAAGGATGACGCCTGCACCACAGAGGGGCGCTCCACGGATGACGCTGTAAACAGAGGGGCAGCTACAACGATGACGCTGTACACAGACGGGGCGCTCCACGAGTGACGCTGTAACAGAGGGGCGCTCCACCGATGACGCTGTACACAGAGGGGCGCTCCACCGATGACGCTGTACACAGAGGGGCGCTCCACCGATGACGCTGTACACAGAGGGGCGCTCCACCGATGACGCTGTACACAGAGGGGCGATTCCAGACGATGACCGTGACACAGAGGGGCGGCCCCCGATGACGCTGTACACAGAGGGGCGCTCCACCGATGGACGCTGTAACAGAGGGGCGCCCACGATGCACGCTGTACACAGAGGGGGCTCGCACCGAGAGCGCTTGACAAGAGGGCCGACCAGCCGATGTGACGATGTCACACGAGGTCGGTCGCACACGATTTGGGTGTACAGCGAGGGGGATTCACGGATGACGCTGTACACAGAGGGGCGTTCAAAGGAGCCTGATGGACGCTTGTACACAGAGGGGCGCTCCAAGGAGACGCTGTAACAGCAGGGGCGCTCCAGGATGTGCGCTGATTGTACACAGAGGGGCGCTCCAAGGATGACGCTGTACACACAAGGGGCGCTCCAAGGATGACGCTGGTAAACAGAGGGGCGCTCCAAGGATGACGGCTTGTACACAGAGCGGGGCTACAAAGGTGACGCTGTACACAGTGGGGCCACTCTCGGATTGACGCTGTACACAGAGGGGCGCTCCACCGTGATGACGTGTACAAAAAGAGGGGCGCTCCACGATGACGCTGTACACAGAGGGCGCCCTACCACACAGAGTGGGCGCACGATCGTGTACACAGAGGGGTCGACTACACGATAGTAGCTGAGTGGACAGGAGGGGGTAGCCATGAGTTACAAGAGGGGAGCTCCGGACTGACCCATGTACACAGAGGGGCGCTCCAAGGATGACGAGTGTTACACAGAGGGGAAGCTCCAAGGATGACGCTTCTGTACACAGAGGGGCGCTCCAAGGATGACGCTGTACACAGAGGGGCAGCTCCAAATGGGATGACAGCTTGTACACAGAGGGGCGCTCCAAGGATGACGGTGTACACAGATGGGGCGCTACAGGATGACGCTGCTACCAGTGGGGCACTCTACGGATGACGCTGTACACAGACGCGTGGCGTGCATAACCAGAGGGGAGATCTCCGGATGACTGACGCTGTACACAGAGGGCGGTTCTACGGATGACGCTGTACAAAGAGAGGACGGATATACGTGATCTAGGATTGCTTGACAAAAGACGAGGCGAGGCTACTGGGATGATTGAGCTGTACAACAGAGGGGCGACTAAAAGGATGACGCTGTACAAAGAGGGGCGCTCTACGGATGACGCTGTACACAGAGGGGCGCTCTACGGATGACGCTGTAACAGAGGGGCGTCTACGGTGACGTGTACAAGAGGCGAGCTTACGGATGTGTGTAAGACGGGAACGTTCTACGGATGACGCTTGTACACAGAGGGGGGCGCTCCACGGATGATGACGTGTACACAGAGGGGCGCTCTACGGGATGACGCTTGTAACACAGAGGGGCGCTCTACGGATTGACGCTGTACACAGAGGGGCGCTCTACGGATGACGCTGTACACAGAGGGCGTTCTACGGATGACGCTTGTACACAGAGGGGCGCTCCCACGGAGAGACGCTGTACAAACAGAGGGGCGCTCTAAGGATGACGCTGTACACAGAGGGGCGCTCTAAGGATGATAGGTATAGAGGACGGGAACGTTCTACGGATGGAGCTGTACACAAGGAGGGGCGCTCTACGGATGATGCTGTATAGGAGAGGAAAACAGTTCTTACGGATGACGATGTACAAAGGGGTGCTCTAGGCGCTCTACGGATGACGCTGTACACAGAGGGGCGCTCTACGGATGATGCTGTATAGAGGGAACGTTCTACGGATGACGCTGTACACAGAGGGGCGCTCTACGGATGACGCTGTACACAGAGGGGCGCTCTACGGATGACACTGTACACAGAGGGGCGCTCTACGGATGACGCTGTACACAGGGGGCGCTCTACGGGCGACGCTGTATACAGGGGGCGCTCTACGGGCGACGCTGTATACTTAGATTTCTATGGATGACTCTGTATAGGGGTCAGACACTGTATACTGGGGACCATGTGGTTGCGGGTGTGGCCTGTACAGGGGCGGGGCGTAACCTTGCAGGGGGCGGGGACCTCTGTCTGGTAGTGGGTCACGTGTCACGCACCTGAGGTCCCTCTGCAGGGTGTCCGTCACGAACGCCTCGTACCTCAGCACCTTCTCCTCCATGTCCGGAGCTGCCGCCGCCAGGCTCTGACGTCACGGACGGGTTCTCTGGTCACGTGACTGGTAAATGACGTAGGAGCCTCCGCCGCCGCCATCATTGTTCCTGGAGGAAAGAACGAACCGGAAGTGATCTGCGTCCACCCGCTGTGACCTCCCCGGCAACATGGCGACCCCCGAATTACTGCTGGACTCCAGTATCCGGCTGTGGGTCGTGTTACCCATCGTGTTCATTACCTTCTTCAGCGGCCTCCTCCGGCACCATGTCACCCGCCTCCTGCAGGGGGAGAAGAAGACGGAGCTGGAGCCCCTGAGCGACAGGTGGAGCCCCTGCTGTGGTCCTGAGCCGTCACTGCCTGTATATCGCCGGATGTGGCCCCTGAGCTGCCCCCGTGCGTCACCATATGTGGCCCCTGAGCTGACCCCGTGCGTCGCCAAATGTGGCCCCTGAGCTGACCCCGTGCGTCGCCGGATGTGGCCCCAGAGCTGCCCTGTGCACCACCATATGGGGCCCCCTTCTGTCGTCATATGGGGCCCCCGTGCTACCCTTGTGCATCGCCATATGGGGCCCCTGTGCTGCCTTGTGCATCGCCATATGGGGCCCCTGTGCTGCCTTGTGCATCGCTATATGGGGCCCGCGATCCACCCCTGTACATTCCCATATGGGGCTCCTGTACATTGCCTTATGTGGCCCCTTATCCTCCCCTGTACATCTCTATATGCGGCCCCTATAAATCCCCCTATGGGGCCGCTGTACGTCGCCATATGTGGTCCCTGATCCTCCCCTGTACATCTCTATATGTGGCTCCTGCGCGCTGCCCTATGTGGCCCCCTATAAACACCCTGTGGTCCTGAGTGTTTGCGCCCCTCTCACCATCTCGGTGCCTTTACTTACATTGTCCTCGTTCCATCCCTCTGCAGTCAGGTTTTGATCCGAAGCCGAATCCTCCGGGAGAATGGGAAATACATCCCAAAGCAGGTCAGTATATGAGTCGTCAGACATTGATCCACATCTGGGAAAGCTGGGTGACCTGTCTCTATAACCACAGCAGGGGCTGTCACTCAGCTTTCCTTTGTCTCTTGAGTGTGCATGGGATAATCATGGGGGATGACTTGTATTATAATCAGACAGTAGGAAAGCTGGGTGATCACTGGCGTGGCAGAGCATTGATTGTCATTCCGGGTGATGTGTAATACTGAAGTGTAACATCTTGTAACAATCCTAATTTCTATAGCGCCCGAAAATTCCATAGAGCTTTACAGATTGTATGTCTGCCCCCCTTGTGTTAGGGTGTAGGACGTGACCCCAGTCTGTATGTGATGATATTCTCTCTCTCCAGTCGTTCCTTATGAGGAAGTTCTACTTCAATGATGCAGAGACCGGCTTCTTCAAGAAAACCAAGAGGAAAGTGGTGCAGAAGAACCCCATGACGGGTAGGTAGAGCGCCCCCCCAGTGGCCTCAGGATATGTCCGTATTACAGGAGGAGACATGGTTAACCCCCCTCTTTCCATCGCACAGATCCCTCCATGATGACGGAGATGATGAAGGGTAACCTCACCAACGTCCTCCCCATGATCCTCATAGGAGGGTGGATCAATTGGGCCTTCTCCGGCTTCCTCACAAGTAAGACTCTCCAAGCCCTCCCCGGAGCCTCCACAAGGGGAAATCCGGATTATAATATCCATCTACAACACTGATATGACCACATGAAGTTACAGACCCTGAAGCCTTAGGCTGCACTACAGAGACCTTCAATTGCAGCGTTGTCCTAGAAGTGGGTGACATGTCCCATACCATCCATGGTGCTGGACACACAATCTCTCAGCTGTCATTATAAATGGCCCTCTCTCCGCAGGGGATTTCGATATTAAAACACACTTTTATTCCACACTAATGGGTCTCCGTTAAAGGGACTTCTTGCTGATCCGCCGGCCAGACATGACCCCTCATGTACGTTGTTTCTTTCCAGCTAAGGTTCCCTTCCCCCTGACGTTGCGGTTCAAGCCCATGTTGCAGCGAGGCATTGAGCTGGTGTCTCTGGATGCGTCTTGGTGAGTGTATATTCTATCAGACCTCCATCCGTGCAGATTGGCTCGACCATAGATCTGAACATTTTGGGTTTCCTGTAGGGTCAGTTCTGCCTCCTGGTATTTCCTTAATGTTTTTGGCCTGAGGAGCATGTACACACTGATACTGGGACAGGATAATGGTAAGTTGTCCATCATTTATTATGTACCCTTAAAGGGCTGCTTTTTCCTTTTTAAAGTGCCCCAGTGATTCACAGGTCGTGTGTTATTACAGCTCAGGCCCTTTCACTTCACTGAAGCTGCAGGATCAGGCAGTGTAAGATCACTGATGTGTGTAGCTCCATCTGTCATACTGGGAGGGATAGGGACACTGCAGCATAGTCCCCCATGATAAAGGGGGACAAGGGATTCTGCCACCTAGTGATATGTGATAATGGTGTGGGGGGGGGGCAGTGATTCATAGCAGCATAGTCCTCCTTGATACTGGCAGGGACTCTGCAGAAGCATAGTCATATCATGCGGGGGGGGGAGGACTGCAGCAGCATAGTCCTCTGTGATACTTTGGGCAAGGGATTCTGCAGCAGCATAGTCCTCTGTCATACTTAGGGTGGAGATGGCTCGCAGTAGCCTGGTATTCTGTGCTACTTGCACCTGTAACATCCCTGTGGTGAGCTGTAACTACTCGGACTTCTCTCTGTATTGCAGCCGCTGACCAGAGCCGGATCATGCAGGACCAGATGACGGGAGCCGCTATGTCCGTACCACCGGACACCAACAAAGCATTCAAAGTACGTACATGTAGAATCCTTTCCAACCAATATGTCATTCCCGGGTGCCACCACTGTTGGCCATTGTGGACTTCAGAGCAGGACACAACAAATGCAACCCTAGACATAGCCACATGTGGAAACCAGCCCTAGTGTATTATGGGAGGTCATATCCTAATATTTTCTATCCTGTACAGGCTGAATGGGAGGCCATGGAGATCACAGAGCATCAGTGGGCACTGGAGAACGTGGAGGAGGACCTCATCTCCAAGGACCTCAACCTGGAGTAATCTACCCTGTGCAGCCACAGGACCTTCCATTGTACACAGTATTTTTCTTACAGATTGCCAAATTAAAGTTTAATTATTAATGAATTATAATATTATATATATGCGTTTTTTATGGAACTTATTTGCCAAAGGGACAAGTCCCATGGAGCTTATATATAGGAACAGATTTTGCATTATGTCTAGTGCAGTCGAGGACTAGCTCTCCTGCATTAGATATAACCCAGAGTCTGGTTCAGCCATAATCTGCCTTTAAACACTTTAGAGTCATCAGCGTCTCTGAAAAGCGCCGGACACATTAGGGATGAGTCATGGGTCATCGGTATAGGAGTGGCCCTACTCCCAGAATCCCTGTTGTCAGCTGATTATAGGAGCCTTTGCGCTCCTGCCAGTGTTTGCTATAGTGGCTGTTACTGGTTACAGAAGCTCAGACCTATGTATATAGACTGGTCCGTGGAACCATTTACTGACCTGCGGTGGTTGGAGTGTACAGAGAACCAGCAGAACTCTGCTACAGAGAAGACAGATACACATCCTGTATATCAGACTGCTGTGTAGATTCTTCTCCCCACTGACCCAACTGGTCACAGCCCAGAGAGAAGGGGGTTGTGTAGAGAAGGTTCATGGATGATATGAGATTCTTTATCAAACTGAGCAGCTGCAGGGGAAGGTGCACTGTGTATGGGAACATGAGGGCGGACTGCAGCCAGGACAGGGCAGACATGAAGGAGCTGCTTCCTGTCATTACTGAGCATGGACCGAAACGAGTACAATGCATAACCCCATCCCTGCACCTCCTGCTGACCATCCTTTTATCTCCTGTTGCCTCTTGTCTTGGCAACCAAGGAGCAGGGTTGAAGGGGGAGGATTAGCAGGCGATTGGTTGCAACAAAGTAATAAATGTATATTGGAAAAGTGTTAGTTTTATAGCTATAGGAAAGGTTTACAGTTACATTTTAAGGAATATTTTAGGACACATCAGTCGTTTGATCTTGGACCATCCCTTTAAGAACTTACCTCTTAAGTGTGACTCGCCAATTCTTTGCTTATCGAGTAACCCAGCCCCGTAGTAAGGGAAACGCACACCCGGCAGAGTTTGGTTCACTGTTTTAATAGTTGTTCATACATCTGATATGTAGCAGGAAGAGGGTTTGGGGCCCCTTCCTTGCTCCTCCCCTTGGGTGGAAAAACTAAAAGGGATGAGAGTAGGGGAAGGGCTGCTGCCCACGTAGATGTGATATATAGTCTGCTCATCCTCCACGTTCTCTACACAACGCAAAGCTTTGGGATCCTGGTAGACGAGCCGCCCCTATAATACTGACTCCTGCCTCAGGCACCGTCCTGCATCACATTCCTGAGAAAAGTAAAGTGACTCGAAACCGTGATCCACGTCTTACACCCCTTCACCCACCTGGAGCAGGAGGAGAGGTCCACCGCCCATCTGGAGCAAGGTGGGGCATTGCCCATCTGGAGCAGGAGGAGAGGTCCACCGCCCATCCGGAGCAAGGGGGGGGGGGGGCATTGCCCATCTGGAGCAGGAGGAGAGGTCCGCTGCCCCTGCAGAGCAAGGGGGTGGGTGTTGAGGGCCACCAACACTTAGTTGAGCATGTTCTTTACCAACACTTGAGAGTAGACTCCATCCAGGACATTGGTCACCCCCTCCATCCTCCTTGGTCGTCCGGTCACACCGACCCCTCCATACTGCTCGGTCGTCCGGTCACACCACCATGGTTTTCAGAACCCTCTTCCAGCAAAGCCATAGATGAATCTCCTCAGGATCTACGGTTGGTCGCTCCTCGGCCAAATCTTCATGTAGGGAAACCAAACACATCCTGGTAGGGTGGGAAGAGTGGGCACACAAGGGGGAGCAAGGAGAGGACGCACGGCCGGGGCGTTACGGTATGACACACGGCGGGAGTGTGACAACATAGTCCCCGCAGGAACAGCAGCAGATCAGCACATAGTGTCCGCACGGCAACAGGAAAGATAATATGGGTATTGTAGATGCCACATGCTGGCACTGCTCAATGTCCACCTACTGCAGGCTCAGACTCCGCCCATCCTCGGGCACCTTCCGCTGTAGGGCCACTAACTTACTCCAAAGACGGACCTCCAAGTGTTCAACCAAGAACGAGGCTGAGCCTACGAGACTGTATGTGAACTGCAAACAGAAACAGAGCGTCACCACAGTCTTATCTAAACCTCTGCTTGCTGTCACTTTATGGAATGTACTAACACAATGGGTGTTGTAGTCCCACCGATTAGATGGGGGTCTTACCGGATTCCGTGGCTGCCCTAAGCTTGTTCTCTTCGTCCAGGTGTATTTCTTTCAGTGCAAAGATGGAAGTAGCTGAGGGAGGAAAATTCAAAATACTTAGTATCTTTCTATCAGTGCAGGGAAGATGTGCCGGCAATCACCCAGCTCTCCCAGGTGCTGATAGGTCAGTACTCACTGTCCGGTAGCTTATGAATCCTTTCACCAAGTTCCTGGAAGTATAAATGTTTCATGGCTTCCTCTGCAGAGATTCTCCTCCTTCCTTCCAGCTGTGGGGAAAATATATGTAATATCTGTATATCAACCGAACTACAACTCCCATCATGTCTTTATAGCCTGAAACCAGCTAGAGCAGTGGTGTGCAGATTCTCCACCAACTACAACTCCCATCATGCCAACATAGCCTGCAAGCAATCTGCAGCATCAACTAGAAGTGTGGCGTCCACTGATCGATATAGAACTACAACTCCCATTGTGCCTCTATAGCCTGAAACCAGCTAGTGCATTTGTCTACAGATTCCTCACAACTACAACTCCCATCATGCCAACATAGCCTGCAAGCAATTTGCGGCATCAACTAGAGGAGTGGGGTCCACTGCTGGATATAGAACTACAACTCTCATCATGCCTTTATAGCCTGAAACCAGCTAGAGCAGTGGTGTGCAGATTCTCCACCAACTACAACTCCCATCATGCTATGGCTGGCATCTCTTACCTGAAGGAATTTGGAGAGAAGGTTGGCCCCATCGGTATCCAGCCTGTGAAAGACAGAGCGTAGAGTTATAGGACGGAGGGGGGAGATGTCGGAGGATGGGGGTAGGAGTGCCCTATACCTGGCTGCGTGTTTCTGGATAGGGTCTGGATGATATTTGGGGTAATTGTAGGATTTAAATTCTTCATTGGATAGGATCCCGGGCCACGTCTCTTCAGTGGGTGTCCCTGTGCAGGGGGATATAAGATATACAGTCCAGTAATCCGGCACATGCTTAACTGGAATATTTGATAATCTGGAGATTGATACATAATACATATCGGCTCATAAAATGTATCAATAGATTACTGACGACTGTCAGTAATGTGTCCAAAACAGATTTTCTGCGACCCCTCCCCCACTGCCATGACATCACAAGGTTCCCTTTAAACCTAAATTTTTAATAATTACCGAGTATCCGAAAAATAAAGTGCAGCTGTTCCTCCACAGTGGATCCTGGGAAAAGCGGTCGCCCTGTGACCATCTCGTAAAAGATGCAGCCGACCCCCCTAGAGGACACAGAGGGGAAGTCGTCATCCACACCACGAGGACCTACCTAGGGTACCACGCATCTCTCCCAGACTGATGCCCTTAAAGGGGCTCTCCAGCGCAGGAGGAGGACAGCGCCACAGCATGTGGTATAGACCTGACCTGTAGACTGATGTGGCGCTGTTTTTGTTCATGCAGGACCTCTACTGCCCCCTACTGTCTAGGTTACTTACCACATGTCTATCTGGGTGGAGTATTCCGTGGACCCCAGAAGAATATCCGGTGGTCGGTACCACAAAGTGACCACTTCATTCGAGTAGGTTTTTGTGGGGATAGACTTGGCGCGGGCCAGACCTGGAAAGACGCAGGACATTAAGTTTGTGACAATGACCAGGATATTGGAGCGGGTGAGGTGACATATTGGTGGAGGACTCACCAAAGTCGGCCAGTTTGAGCTCCCCCTTCTCGTTGATCAGTAAGTTCTGTGGCTTCAGGTCTCGGTGCAGGACCTTGCGCCTGTGACAGTAGGACAGTCCCCGAAGAAGCTGGAAAAGAAAGAGCTACGAAGAGAGGGAAGACATAGTTAAAGGGATACCCTAAGTATATGTTTCCATGGTAGCAGACTACAAACAAACCATTCGTAGTCTGATAATGCAGTGGCGTCTCTGCGGTATCCAATCCTGGCTGGGACTATCATGGGAGAGAGGGAGGTGAAGGAGATACAAGCACACAGAATGCAGACAAGGAAGTGCAACATCCCTGCCAATGCAAAGGAAAGGTGGTTGTTGCGAATAGCGCCCTCTCCTGGTCAGGAGCTATCTGGTGAGAATGCGCAACTCATCTAGATGCTACCTCTGGGAGAAAGTAGTGATTGCAGCTGTAGCTACTGCCTGGTAAGGCAATAGTTAACACTGTGATATTTGACTGTCCAGATGGAAGCTGGAAGCTGATTGGAGGAGTGCTACCACCTGACCAGAGGAGTATATAAACCCCTGCTGGGCAGAAGCACATGGTCTTAGTCAGAGCATAGAGTCTGTAGACAGAACCAGACCTCAGGATCTGTCACAGCCAGCGTCCTGATCGCAGGAGCTACAAGTGCCCCAGGCCTACTGCCTGGCACCCAGGGCGAGTCCAGAGACTTAAGCCCAGAACTGAGATCCACCACCTGCACTCAGTTACATCTGCACCAGCCCAGCCTGAATCTACTACTAGGTTGCTAGTAACCTTCCTGTGGACCGGCTCTCCATGACCTTTCCAGCTTAAAGAAACTGCTGTTTATCATTTGGCCGTTGCCTGTTGTTCAATGAAGAACTGTAAGTTGATTTGCACAACGTTGCCTCCGTCTGATCCCTGGATACGGCTGTTACCACCACAGGCTTCCCCATCCATCACCCAGGGACTCATATTACCGACACTCAGGGGTTGCCCCAGGGAGAGCCAGTACATCAGCCTCTCCCTCCATATTTCTTGCACACACCACCTGCTGGAGACCTGCCAGGCTGTAGGACAGCCCTCCGGTCCCCGTACCAAGCACCGTGACCACAGCGTACCTAGGCCGCAACTGCCAGCCACTCCGGTATTCTGGGCCCCAGCCGCCTCCAGGCCCCAAGAAAAGGCTAGGCCCCGGTGGGGGATGTTGCAGAAGCCTCATCGAAAAACCTCATTGAGCTCTGAACTGGCAGCTGCACAAGCCAAATATCCGAACAAGCAGGATTTAAAAATGATAACAGCAATACAGAAATAAGTCTGTCTGTGCAGACCTGGGTGGCGCTCAGTCGTTTGCTCTGCCCAATCGTCACATGTACATGTAGAGATCGTTAGTATGAAGCGGACATTCATAAAGCTGAACTCTTACTTCATTCCATAAGCAACAAGATCATCTGATGCCAATGCGCTCACCTTGACGTTGTGAAGGTTTATTAAGTTCCCACAATCATCCAAATACTGCTTTAAATCTTTGTCCTGATTGGAAGAAAGCAAAAGGCAAATTTTATTCCTGCCCCTTGATGACAACCAATCACGTGGGATGTGTATACATTTACAACTAGTGATGTCATACATCTAGAGTGACTTGACACATAGGGGGTCATTTACTAAGGGCCCGATTCGCGTTTTCCCGACGTGTTACCCGAATTTTTCCGATTTGCGCCGATTGTACCTGAATTGTCCCGGGATTTTGGCGCGATCGGATTGTGGCGCATCGGCGCCGGCATGCGTGCGATGGAAATCGGGGGGCGTGGACGAACGAAAACCCGACGTATTCGGAAAAACCGCCGCATTTAAAAACCGAAAAAGTGTCGCTTGGGAAGCGCTTACCTTCACCTGGTCCAGCTCGGTGCATTCCGGCGCGATGAGATGATTTTCAGCGCAGCAGCGCCACCTGGTGGACGGCGGAGGAACTACCTACATAAATCCCGGCCGGACCCGAATCCTGTGCAGAGAACGCGCTGCTGGATCGCGAATGGGCCCGGGTAAGTAAATCTGCCCCATAGTCTTCATTGCACATCTCATACTGTTTTGTGTATGAAGCAGAGTTATGCGTCTCCATGGTAACAGACTACAACCCCTGTGTAGTCTGAACCTGCAGAGTCCCTCGTCTCTTCTTTATACTGATCAGAAGAACAGGAGCAGAGAGTGCAGTGGAGGGTTGTAGGACTTTACCATCACTACACACCTCATGGAGACAAGATTTGGGAAACTATTTTTGGGACTGCAGAAGTCCTCTCCCAACTCACCAGATACTCGAAGACGAGAGTTAGGGTCCTCTCTGTGTGAATAATATCGTGCAGAGTAACAATATTTGCGTGTTTCAAGTCCTTCAATAGGGAAACTAAGACAAGAGAAAGGTGAGAAGATCAATCACAATGATTTCATCTCCTGATGTCCCAGCCCCAGCCCTATACTAGCACATATACAGCGCGGTGTACAGATGTATACATGGGTGTGACTACCACAGAACAGCTACTACCTACATTATTATCCCTGTACTGCAATATCACTGTGTGTATTACCCCTGTACTGTGACATCACTGTGTGTATTATCCCTGTACTGTGACATCACTGTGTGTATTATCCCTGTACTGTGACATCACTGTGTGTATTATCCCTGTACTGACACATCACAGTGTGGTACCTACCTTCCCGAATGGCTGTACATGGTGCACCTTCTTCATGTTCCAAACGAATCTCCTTAAGAGCCACCAGATTCTCTGTCAGCTTACTCCGACCTTTGTAAACAGTAGCATAAGTGCCCTGCAAGAAGAAGAGAGCATGGGGCATAGCTGAAGGGATAGAGAAGCTGGAGTCTACAGAGATACATAAGAGGGATGAATGCTTCCTTCTGGAAACAGCGCCACCCTAGCCTACAGGATGCTTGTGGTACTGCGTCTCAGCCAGTCACTCACCTCTCCTAGTTTGTCTAATTTGACATAAGTTTCCAACTTCCCAAAACCGATCTCTGACTGTAAGAGAATAAATGGGGAGATCCAAAAATCAGCATTGGAGGGGAATGGGGTCGGATATTAGGAAGAGGGGTCAGTACAAGACTGCGGGGTCACCTACCAGCGACACTCTCCTCAGTCGTCTGCTTAAAGGCTTATCAAATGGCGGGCTACTCAGAGCCAGTTTCTCCAAGTAGCCCTCAGGAAGACGGATATCAGCCGGGAGGGACAGGCGCTTGTTTACATCCTGGAGAGGGGGACGACACAAGGGGTTAAAGGGATCATTGCCCCCTCCAAATATGGCTTAAAGAGGCGGGAGTGTAATGGCGGCCATATTGTTTTATGTGGATTTACCTCAGTGGATATTTTCCGTGCGGCGTTGTTCCTCATCCTGACCCGGACCGGTGATTGGACTTCATCAGACGAGCCCGAGGCCTGGTCGCTCTCGCCGTCAGAGCCCATTTTCAGGTCTTCGTGTACAATCTCTAGATAAAGGGATCAGCAGTGTCACACAATGGCGGGGTATATAAAAGGGCCAAATACTAGGGTTCCCCTTTAAGTCTGGTGCCACAAATCTGTTATCGTTTGAGAGGTTCTGAAGTTATGATTGCGGCATCCAAAAGACCAAAACAAAATGAGTCTGTGTGAGCGATGCGTCAGGTCATGGCGGAGGGGGGGGGGGAGACGTGGTGCAATGGTAACGACACTGCAGCAAGTGTAGCGCAAGCTCGATGATGATGTCGCTGATATCCCTTGCTTACATCAAAGGGTTAATGGGGGGGACACTTATAACCCTGCAAACTGCTCTACATTACCCCGGTGGGTAAAACATTGAAACGACCCTCCTGTATCTCTCCATCCAATGATCAGCGGAGCGAGTAGCGTCACAGGTGCGGTATATTTTATCTGCACTGATACACTGAAACGAGCTTCATAGAGGATCGCCCAGATGCAACTGTAACAAAAGCTCAGCTGGGAGAAGTATGACTTGTGTACAGGATCTGTATGTAAAAAATGGTTCAATTCACTGACAGCAAGCAGAAGTATTCAGAGCATGATCTGTTTTAGGGCATCTCAGGAGGACACACAGCTTGGTGTGCACAAGCAAAACACGGACACATGAGCTGGAGGAGTGCAGGCGCGGGGCCCGGGGTGGCGGCTATGCACGCCCGGCCTGCTGCTGGTGCACACACACGTACCTAGTCGGCTGCTCCGGTTCAGGTAAGAGCTGAGGCTCCGGCAGACGGCACTGTGCGGCCGGGGGATGGGCGGCTTTTGGAAGGAGCTGGCGGTGTAGTGGTGCAGGAAGGATTGCATGCTGTGGGACGAGAGGCTTCTCCCATTTCGGACGATGGGCTCTGAGGGGAAGGGGGGGGGGGGTCAGGACAATAGGTGGGGCAAGAATGGGCAGAGATCCAGAATAAGAACCACAAGAAGATGGGGAAAGGGAGACAGGGAATATGGAAACCAAAAGGAAGCGTGGATAATGGGAAGGAAGCCATGGCAAAAATCACAGAGGAAGAGGGGGAAGACAACATGGAAAGAGAAGGTGCCGGAGAAGAAGGGAAAAGACAGCAAGGGAAGAATAAATTAACGTAAAAAAGGAAAATAAATCATACAAATTCAACAAAAGAGGAACACAAAAGTAAACAAAACAAAAGCCAAAAAAGAAAAATTCCCTGATTTCAACCCAAAAACCAGCAGCATGCAAAGCGGGCACTCACCAGCGAGAACTGTGGGAGATCTACCTCCGGGGGGGGGACCTCAGTCCCTGACCTACCTGGTGCCAGGTCCATCGTAGGGATGGATTACCATATCCCTGCCTAGTGCCGTAACTCTTCACCGCAGTAGGGAAGAGACCAAAAAGAACCTCGTGGTTGCCCAAACCATGTCAAGGTCAAGACCCAACTCAAGGACAACCTCAAGAAAATTCCCACGACTGGTCCTACCAACAGGTCCAAAAACCAATCCAGTGGTCTATACAAAAACTTCCCAAGAAGAACCTTCTAGACAGCCAGACAGTGGTGGAGTCCTCCTTAGTAGACCATACCCCTACATGCTAGAGGAACTCATGGTAGAGCAGTTACATCTGTCTTAGGTTCTTACCAAATACGTCAAGTTTCCGAGATCTTCCTGCTGGTGGACATACTCCTAACACATCTATGGCATGTACCATACACTCACCTGGGAACTCTCACCCAAAAAGTTCCATCCTCTCCTCGCCGGTACTTACCATTATCACTGCTGCCGTTTTCCTCCAAGGTGATCTGCTCTGAATGGTCTCCAGGGCTTTTTTCTGCAGTCCTTCCACCCCGGAGGGTCATAGAAAGCTGCCTCTTGATTTTCTTCATCCGGTCCATGGCTGCCAGCTACAAGGCAAGAAGATAATGAACCATCACATGCAGAATTTGTTCTCTTCTCTGTGTGTTCGTCCACATCATTCTAGGGTGGAGATGGAAAAACCCAATAATGATCCGATGTGCCTGGTGCCATCCTGAAAGATCCTGAGTAAACATGGATGAAGAAGCTTTGACCAATTACAAGAGAGGTCTCCATAACAGTTACTTCTTCAGCTGCCTCCGAACAGGTCCTTCACAGACAAGTACATGCCTCTCATAGCAAATATAGGGACAATACAAAATTCTCGCTATATCCCCAACACAGTTATGGGCCTGTTGGTACAGAACACATCCACAGAAGACCTCAATCTTGAAGAACAGACCCACAATTACCAAGACATTCACGACAGTGATTGATGCTCCTCAATGTTTTCCAGTAAAATGGAACCTTAGTAGTTCTCATAAAGAGGGTTGCAATGACATCTAACAATCAAGATGGATTTTTAGGAAGATCCTGGCTGCTTAGATGACCCCTCTATCCATCAGTCACTTGAGAGTCTACGGCTACCACTAATCTTGTAAGGATCAGTTACTGGGCAGCCAAATTCCTAATAACCAACTCATTGTGGACCTTCCTCTCCACCCAGAGCCACAATCCTATAGAAGTGAATGAGGGTGGTCACGGCTCTCCTGTGGTCCCCATTGACTTTTAGGGATATGACGGACCCTAAACTTAGAGCACATGAAGTCCACGTTTTCTTCTTGGATATGACTGCATGTTTCTGGAGCCGCTTCTGCCTTATGTTGGGAGAAGAAATATCTGCCCACACCTCGCAGAGCGGCGGCTCATGGGCCATATGTTCTGATGCATCAGGATCTTTATTTCTATGCATATTTAATGACTCCATATAGCATGCAGATAGCAGGGAACATAAAACCAATGCGGAGGATCTGCAATCAGCACGGAGGGGCAGATGATAGAGTCTATAATGTCCTCCTCCTCACTGCTATGTCTATATGCTTTACAGTGGAGCCGTTATTGTTTGCAGTTATCAGCCAGGAGAGGCTGACTGTAGATTTCCTCTATAGGGGCACATTCTCTTATATATAGCATAGAAGGGGTGTCCTAAGACGAGACTAAGCTGATGACAGGGGGGTCCGGGTTATAAGGCATACATGAAATCAGGGGCATAATAGGGCGCACCAAGAGCCTTGAGGGACCCATAAGGTGTCTCTTTCCCACACTATATACAGTACTTGGGGACCTGGTAGAGATTTTGTATTGGGGGTCCAGCAGCTGCATGTGACGCCATAGGTGATCATGTAGTACAAAGCGGTGCCCAGTCTCTCACTATTAGAGGGGGTCTGAATGGGGCGACGTCTCTAAATGTATGACATGGACACAGTGACAGGCTCACATCTGAGCGGTACCGGATATGACCCGGGCCAGTAGGCACCAGAACGGGGTAACAATGGACACAGTGACAGGTTCACATCTGAGCGGTACCGGATATGCCCCGGGCCAGTAGGCACCAGAACGGGGTAACAATGGACACAGTGACAGGCTCACATCTGAGCGGTACCGGATATGACCCGGGCCAGTAGGCACCAGAACGGGGTAACAACCTGGTGCCAGGTCATCGTAGGGATAGATACCATATCCTGCCTAGTGCCGTAACTCTCACCACAGTAGGGAAGAGGGCAAAAAGAACCTCATGGTTGCCCAACCATGTCAAGGTCAGACCCATCTCAAGACAACTAATCAAGAAATTCCCAGCCGGTCCTACAACAGGTCCAAAAACCAACCAGTGGTTTCTATACCAAAACTCCCAAAGAACCTTCTAGACAGCCAGACATGTGGTGGAGTCCTCCTTAGTGACCATACCCTTACATGCTAGAGGACTCATGGTAGAGTGTTACATCTGTCTTAGGTTCTTACCAAAGAGTCAAGTTCCGATCTTCCTGATGGTGTGGACATACTCCTAACACATCCATGGCATCTACCATACACTCACTGGGAACTCTCACCACAAAAAGTTCCATCCTCTCCTCTCCGGTACTTACCATTATCACTCTGCGTTTTCCTCCAAGGTGATCTGCCTGAATGGTCTCCAGGGTTTTCTTTTTCTGGCAGTCTTCCACCCCGAGGGTCATAGAAAGCTGCCTCTTGATTTTCTTCATCCGGTCCATGGCTGCCAGCTACAAGGCAGAAGATAATGAACCATCACATGGAGAATTTGTTCTATTCTCTGTGTATTAGTCCACTCATTCGTGGGTGGAGATGGAAAAACCCAATAATGATCCGAGTGCCTGGTGCCATCCTGAAAGATCTGAAAAACATTGTGAAGAGAAGCTTTGACCAATTACAAGAAAGGTCTCTTCGGGTGCCTCCAACCAGGTCCTTCACAGACAAGTTACATACCCTCATAGCAAATATGGGACAATACAAAATTCTCGCTATATCCAACACAGTTATGGGCCTGTTGGTACAGAACACCTCCACAGAAGACCTCAATCTTGAAGAACATACCACAATTACCAAGACATCATGACAGTGATTGATGCTCCTCAATGTTTTCCAGTAAAATGGAACCTTAGTTTCTCATAAAGAGGGTTGCATGACTGACGACAATCAATAGGGATTTAGGAAGATCCTGGCTGCTTAGATGACCCCTCTATCCATCACACTGAAAGTCTCGTCTACCCATAATCTTGTAGGATGGTTTGGGCAGTGTGGACGCTCCTCTCACCCGGCCACAATCCTAGGAAGTGAATGCGGGAGGTCACGGCTCTCCTGTGGTCCCATTAAACTTAGAGCACACGAAGGTCCACATTTTCTTCTTGGATATGACTGCAAGTTTGCTGGAGCCGCTTCTGCTTATGTTGGGAAGAAAAATATCTGCCCACACCTCGGAGAGCGGCGGGCTCATGGTCCATATGTTTGATGCATCAGGATCTTATTTCTATGCATATTTAATGACTCCTTAGGCATGCAGATAGCAGGGAACAAAAACCATGCGGAGGATCTGCAATCAGCACGGAGGGGCAGATGAGAGCCTTATGGGACCCTTCCCAGACTATATACATGTGGGGGCCTGGTACAGATTTTGTATTGGGGGTCGGACAGCTGCATGTGACGCCATAGGTGATCATGTAGTACAAAGCGGTGCCCAGTCTCTCACTAATAGAGGGGGTTGAATGGGCGACCTCTCTAAATGTATGCATGGACACAGTGACAGGATCCATTGGCGGTACGGATATGACCGGTCCAGTAGCCAAACGGTGGTAACATGGAACAGTGACAGACTCACATCTGAGCGGTACCGGATATGAACCCGCGGCCAGTAGGCACCAGTACGATCTTTGGGGTAACAATGGACACAGTGACAGGCTCACATCTGAGCTGTACAGGATACGACCCGGTGCCAGTAGCAACCGAGAACGGCGGTAACAATGGACACAGTTACAGTGCTCACATCTGAGCGGTAACGGATATGACACCCGGGCCAGTAGGCACCAAACGGTGGTAACATATAATGTTACTAGGGGCTCAGCACCCGCTATGTCCCGGAGGCAGCGCCACGACATCCTCTCTGCTATTCCTATGCAGCACATGATAGCAAAACAGCAGTCGCTGGTCTTAATTATACCCCTGTCCACCTCAGGCACACATAACGCCCACCCTATTCTGGGTTCTGCCCGTGTAACCGACATCCTCCCCCCCCGGCCTATTCCCATGCATCCAGACAGTTCAGTCTCAGGTCTCTGCATGTTCCTGTATCCTCCCAAGGCTCCATAATCCTTGGCCTATCCTCAGCCCCCACAATGCATGCTCTTGTTGTTGCAGGCAATGGCTGCAGCCCGGCTCCTGTACCCACCCCGGCCCGGTGCATGCGGCATGAGGGGCCCCTTGCTCACCCTGTGTCTGGAGGGCAGAGATTAGGGGAGTTCAAATGATGACAATGAAGCAGGCCCGGGCAGGTCCCTGTAATCCTCCACCATTGTTCTGTGCAGTCCTCCCCCTCCTGCTGCCTTCCTTCTCCATCTCTCCTCCTCTGGGCGCCCTACCTCCTCTTCTGCGCCTCCTCCTTCTTATGCTAAATCCAGGGCCTCACCAGGGACACAGGTGACAAGCTGCGGGCCATGCCAAAGAATAGCAATCTGATGCCTAAATGTACCACACCGCAACAATGTAACGAATACCGCATGCTGGAAAATCCGGCCCATGTACAGAACTCACACTGTTATAATAATCTGCAATCACGATCCATCGTTATAATGTAACAATATACTGTACTCTGTATTACAACACTTCATACATGGTTGGATACAATACTGGATACAATGTAACGAACCTCATGCTGTGGAAAATCCGGCGCCCCGTACAGAACCTTCACACTGTATAATAATCATGGAGAACTACGATCCATCGTTAAATGTAACAATACGCCGTGTACTGCTGTATTAGACCATCATACAGTGATCTGTATACAATAACCTGGATACAATGTAACAACCTCAGCTTGAAAAATGCGGCACCCACTTTACGATACCTTCATACTGTATAATAATTAGGAATACGATACATTGTTACATATGTAACCAATATACTGTACTCTGTATTAGACCTTCATCCATGGTTGTAACAATAACCTTGATACAATGTAACAAACTCATGCTGGGAAAATCCGCACCCACTTACGAACCGTCATACTGTATATTATTGAATATGATCCATCGTTATATAATGTAACAATACCTTGTTCTCGTATAAAACCTTCATACATTGGTCTGGTTATACAATAACCTGGTATACTGTAACAAACCTCATGCTGTGGAAAGATCTCAGACATGGAAACAAACTTTCAATCCAATAACAAAAGGTCACTCTGGATACAATGTAATAATCCTGCACACAGTATCAGCCTGAGCACAAGTCCGGGATATCTGATACCCCAGGAGGGGGGGGGGATATTTTATGGTCGCCCGTATTAGCTGTCAGGGGGCAAGTTTCTTCAATGGAAGGTGGTCACGTTAATATTCAAAGACGACGCCAATTGTCTCAGGCAATTCATTGTCCTTAACCTTGTGGACACAGACATTCTCCAAGTTTCATTAGGATGGGATCCAGCACCGTGGGTGACACGTCACAAGCTGTGCATCACAGGGAACATTCCCAGTTGTTGTTCTCACCCTTGATTTTATCCACAATATGGCGGCTTCAAGAGGCAGCCATGATCTCCCCTCCCCTCATTACTTGCAGATATTTTATTTTCAGAGAAATGGTCCTGGATACACAATATCAGATATGTAGTTTCAAGGTCACAACAGTCACACTCGGGCCCCTGCCCCAGTATTAATCAGAACATATGGGGGAGGGGGTTACGATTCTGCTCGAGAAGATGAGCGTAATACTTCTTTATGCAATAAGCTGCAGGCGGTGAAACACATCTGCAAGGAATGTGATGAGTGCAAGCTCGAGTGCCCTGGCACAGGCCCCCCCAGGGAGGTGCCCGCCCTGGCACACACTGTGTATACATGTATTATTAGTAGCTGGCTATTCTAAGGGGTAGTCTGGGGTTTTGCTTGCTTTAGGAACTGAGTCGGACCATCCCGCTATAGAATCAGTGCGTGTGTACGGTGGCTGTGCTGGGTATTGAGCTGAGCTCCATTCACTCCATTCTAGTGTGTTAGTAGAGGCAGGACTGCTTATATAGTTAGCCTTCCTCTACTAACAACATACACAGTGGTTTATTACCATCCTCGGCAGGACACAACCTAACACTATGGGGCACATGTACTTACCCATCCCGTGACACCGCGATCCAGAAGGTCCGACAAGGATTCGAGCGTGCCGCGATTCACTAAGATCGCGCTTCCCATCTCCTGCAGTTGTCGCTTCCCCGCTGAGGTCCCGAGTTCACCTATTCTTCCCGGTGCATGTGAGTGCTGATCTTGCGACACACTTTGGTTGTAAATTCCGCGGTTTGTCCGATTGAGTTGTCCGACGTCCACCCCCAATTTGTTCGCATGTAAGCCGGCGCCGATCGCCACAATCCGATCACGGGGCAATTCAGCACAAAACGGAAAAACCTTAGTAAACCCTTAGTAACTGGCCCCGAGCACAAGCACGCAGTGTGAGGGCTCACTCCAGTGCATTGGAGAAGTTCAATCCGGGAGAACGTTCAAGCATTCACAGTGCCCCTCTACTCACAAATCTACACAGTGTCATTATTACATCATTTCTTCAAGGACACTATCTAACAACAATGGGCACAATTACTAGGTCTGTTGGAGCCATTTCTGTAGGGTTTCTCAATGTTTCCATTTTGCATGAATTGCCCCGAGTGGGGAGCACAATGTGGCGCCTCGCGCCAGCTAGCATCGACACGAAATCGGGGGGCGTGGGACGTCGGACAAAGCCCGACTGATTCGGACAACAATCAGCACCGACTTTAAAAATAAAATTGGGCCGCAACGATCAGCACTCATGCATCGGAGAAGAAGGTTGAAACTCCGGGACCTCAGCGGGAAGCCACACATGCAGAGAAATTGTAACGGACGAATTTGGAATCTGCGTTCAGTCGATCCCGTCAGTCCTCTTCGTGGATCACGGCGCCAACTGTAACGGGTGAAGTAAATGTGGCCCCTATATGCCCAGACACAATCAGTGTGAGGATGCACCCCTAGTCCATTGTAGAACTAAAATCCTGAATATAATGCATATTGCACATTCACAGTCCTGCCTCTACTAACAACACCACAAGATATGAATAAACAGTCCAGGGATGATGCTAAACATGTTATGCAGAGAGCACAGAGCAAGCGGTGTGATGGACACCCCAACGTGCACTTGAGAGAAGCTACAATTCTGGATTATAATCCATGTTCTCTCACTTCTAGTGTTTCCAGAACTCGGCTGTGAATGTGGTCCAGATGGACCTCCATCCATGACTATGGGAAGGGCAACACTCAAGGAGGTTATGACGCCATGTATGGGTCACCACTCCAGCTAACCATGTGCACGGTGTGCTCACGCTGAAGCTGCTTGTAAGATAACTCCAGAAAGATTCCATTCTGTATCTGATCACACAGTGGTCTGAACATCAGCAGCTGTGGAGCCACCATCATTGTGTGCAACCATTGCGCGCATTATCATTCCATATGGCAGGTCCTGGGCAGCACTTGGGGGCTCTCACCACAGGTTCAAACCAGGGATAGGAGTATCCAGTGATCCCTACTCCATGGAACCACCAGTGGATTGAATCGGATTGATGTCAAGAAAGTAAGGAGGTTATATGGCGGTATACTGGTTATAGGGATGTTATATGGCGGTCTATGGTTATGGATTTTATGGTGGCGGTATACTGTAGAGGGATGTTATATGGCGTTACTTTGTATAGGGATGTTATAGGGGTATACTGATTATAGGGATGTTATATGGTGGTATACTGGTTATAGGGATGTTATGGCGGTATACTGGTATGTAGGTTATATGGCGTATGGTTATAGTGTTTTATGCGGTATCTGGTTTAGGCTGGTTATATTGCGTATCTGGTTATGAGGATGTTATATGGCGGTTATGAGCGGTACTAGGAATGATGTTATATGGCGGTATACTGGTAATAGGGATGTTATAACTGGCGTATAGTACTGGTTATAGGATGTTATATGGAGGTATAGGGACTGTTATAGGTAGGTTCTTGTGGTATACTGGTTTCAGGGAGTGTATATGGGCGGTATAACTGGTAAATAGGGATGTATATGGCGGTATATGGTATAGATGTTTAAATGGTGTATATTGTTATAGTTTATATGGCGGTATACTGGTATAGGGATGTTATATGCGGTAGACTGGATAAGGGATGTTATATGGCGGGTTATATGTTATAGGGAGTTATATGGCGGTATACGTGGTTATATGGTGCTTGTTCTATAGGGTGTTCTTGGCGGTTGATACTGGTTATGGAGGTTATATGGCGGTATTATACTGTTATAGGGATGTTATATGGCAGTGTACTGGTTATAGGTAGGCTATGGCGGTATATGGTTTATCTGGTGGTATATTGGTATAGGGTTATATGGCGATACGTTATAGGGATGTTTATGGCGGTATACTGGTTATAGGGATGTTATATGACGGTATACTGGTTATAGGGATGTTATATGGCGGTATAAACTGGTTTAGGGATGTATATAGCGGTACACTGTTATAGGGATGTTATATCATAGTATCATATATAGATAAGGCTGGAAGGAGACGCAAGTCCATTCAAGTCCAACCTTCAAGAATTAAATAAA
This sequence comes from Engystomops pustulosus, assembly GCA_019512145.1. Lineage (NCBI taxonomy): Eukaryota > Metazoa > Chordata > Amphibia > Anura > Leptodactylidae > Engystomops > Engystomops pustulosus. The sequence goes on from WNYA01001009.1 coordinate 81,324, forward strand.
GTTTTATCCCCATAACCGTAGTATTTTTCTCTCCAAAAGTCATCCCCGGCCTCTCTTTACACATGTACATAGATCGCGCAGAACAACCTCCTGTGCAGAGAGTTCCATAGTCTCAACTGCTCTAAGTAAAGAACCTTGTCTATGGTGATGGTTGAAATCGCCTCCTCTAGGTGTAAGGATCCCCCTTGTCTATGTGTATGTAGAACCTCCTCTCCTCTCTAGTTTAGAGCATGCCCCCTGTTCTAGGTGATAGTAGAGCCTCCTCTCCTCGTTAGGTGTAGAGGATGCCCTGTCTATGGTGATGGTAGAACCTCCTTCTCTGGAGGTGTAGAGGATGCCCCGTCTATGGTGATGGCAGAACCACTCTCGCTCTAGTTGTAGAGGATGCCCCCCTGTCTATGGTGATGGTAGACCAACCTCTCTCCTCTAGGTGTAGAGGATGTGCCCCCTGTCTATGTGGATGTAGAATCGCCCTCTCCTTAGGTGTAGAGGATGTCCCTGTCTATGGTGATGGTAGAATCGCCTCTCCTCTAGGTGTAGAGGATGCCCCCTGTCTATGGTGTGCGTAGAATCGCCTCCCTCCAGGCGAGATAAATGCCGCTTGTCCTTGTCACAGGCCGCGGTATAAAAAATCTTTGGAGAATCCTTGTACTGTCCGTCAGGTATTTGCTCTTAATGAGGTCTCCCCTCAGTCGTTTTTTTCTATACTGAATAATCCCAAATGTGTAATCTGTCATTGTATTCTAGTCCCCCCTTCCCCTATAATCGTGTGCTCTCCTTCTGCACCCTTTCAGCTCTACTATATCCTTTTATATACTGGTGCCCAAACGTAACGCATTTCCATGTGTGGCTGACCAGGATTTGTATAGGGCCAAACTATGTCTTATCCAGAGAATCTCTTCCTCTCTTGATACATCCCCATTATTTTTTGCTTTAGCAGCAGCCGCCTGGCTCTGGTCACTAAAATTAAGTTACCATCCACCAATACCCCCACAAGTCCTTTTTCAGCTTCAGTTTTATACTATATTGACCGTTTAGACATAAATTAATCTTGTTTTGTTCCATGGCCCTAGTGTCTAACTTTACATTTATCTACATTAAACCTCATCAACCATTTGCTCGCCATCCCAAGCTCCACAAATCCCTCTGTATGCTAAACTATCGACCTCAGTATTTATTACTTTACACAGCTTAGATCATCTGCAAATATGAAACCTTTGACTGTGTAAACCACACAAGGTCATTAATAAAATATTAAAAAGAAGTGGCCCCATACTCGACCCCCTGTAGCCTCCAACTGGTACGTCAACCCATCTGAGAAGTGCCATTAATGACCACCCTCTTGTTTCTCACTAAGCCAATTACTTAACCAGATACACAGATTTTCTCCTATTCCCAGCAGTCTCTTTTATATACCAACCTTTATGTGGCACGGTGTCAAATGCCTTTAGAAGTCCGATATACAACATCCACCCGTCCCCCCATCCTCTGAACTTACCTACCTCCTGTAGAAACCCATTCAGATTAGTTCTGACAGGACCGATCTCTCATAAACCCACTGTGACGCTGGGTTATAAGGTGTGCACAAAGTGAGGATACTCCGGATAGCATCTCTAATAAACCCCTCAAATATTTTCCCCACCACAGCAGTTAGATTACGGGTCTGTAGTTTCCAGGATCTCTATATGATCCTTTTTGTATGTGTACCACATTTGCTATGCGCCATTCCTGTGGAACATAACCAGTCCTCACTGATCTTCCAAATATTAAAAAATAACGGTCTGTCATCACCGTACATAATTCATGCAGAAACGCCCTTGGGTGTATGCCATCTGGCCCCGGGTGGATTTATCTTCTCAGTGGTTGCGAGGCGGAGCTGTACCTCGTCCGGGTTAAACTGTTGACATTATTAAAAATATTTTACATTATTCCTCATTGTGTCTTCCATCAGGGATTTTCCTGGGTAAAGACAGTTGAGAAGGCGACTTCAGTAGATTGGCCCTTTCCCATCTCCTTCCATCCACATGACCCCCATGTTTTATTTCTAAGGGGACCCACACTCTCTGTTTTTTAGTTTCTTATCATTTGATATACTTGCAAAATAATTGGGATTATTTTGCTCTCCCTGGCAATATTTCTCTCAGTCTCTATTTTTGCGGCCTTTGCTGCTTGTACAAATTTATTGTTCTCTGCTATACCTGTAATGCCTCATCGCTATTACGTTTTAGCACCTTAAAACGCTTTATCTTTATCGCTTATTGCTTTCCTTACAAGGCTAGTAGCCCCCATAGGTTTTTCTCTGTTCCTTTAGCGTTTCCCCATAAGTATGTGTTTTCCACAGGATGGTCAGAATATATGAGAAAAGTCCATATGTCGGTATCTGTTATCGGGATTGTTAGATGGCGGTATACTGGTTTTATATGGATGTTTATATGGCGGTATCTGGTTAATAGGGATGGATAATGTCGGTATACTGGTTATCGGGATGTTATCATGGCTGTATACGGGTAAATAGGTGATGTTTAGGGCGGTATACGGTTATAAGGGAATGTTATATGGCGTAGCCTGGTAAATGGATGTTATATGGCGGTAATCTGGTTATGGTATGTTAAAATGGCGTTAATAATACTTTTTATAGGGAGTTATATGGCGGTATACTGGTTATGGTATGTATAATGGCGGTATACTGGTTTATAGGTAGGTTAATATGATGGCGTATACTGGTTATAGGGATGTTCTAACTGGCGGTATCTGTTTATAGGATGTTATAATGGCGTATACTGGTTTATTGATGTATACTGGCGATACTGGGTATAGGATGTTATATTTCGGTAATACCTGTTATAGGATGTTATAATGCGGTATACTGGTTATCGGGCTGTTATATGTCGTATACTGGTTATAGGATGGTACTGGAGGTATACTGTTATCGTTAGGTTATAGGCGGTATACGGGGTATGGGATGTTATATGCGTTAAGACTGGTAATGGGATGTTATATGGCGGTATATCGTGTTTATAGGATGTTATATGCGGTATAAACTGTTAGAGGGATTTATATGGCGTAATCCTGGTTATAGGATGTTTATATGGCTTTAGACTGTATAGGGATGTTATATGGCGGTATACTGGTTATAGGGATGTTTATGGCTGTATACTGGGTATAGGGATGTTATATGGCTGTATACTGGTTACAGGGATGTTATATGGCGGTTATACTGGTTACAGGGATGTTATATGGCTGTATAACGCGGTTATGGAGGATGTTATAGGCGGTAATCTGGTTAAGGGATGTTATATGGCGGTATACTGTTAATAGGGTGGATGTTATATGGGCTGTATACTGTGGTTATAGGGATGGGTAATGTGCGTATACGGTTATAGGGATGTTTATATTGCGGTATAGCTGGTTATTAGGAGGTTATATGGCGGTATACTGGTTATAGGAGGGATTTGGCGTACTACTGTTATATTTATGTTATATGGGGGGGGCGGTAGACTGGTTATGGATGTTATATGGCGTATACCTGGTTAAGGTATGTTATATGGCGGTATACTTGGTTCTATGGATTTTATAGGCGGTATACTGGGATAGGGATGTTTATGGCGTATCCCTTGTTTATATGGTGTTATATGGCGGTAGACTGGTTATCGTGATTGTATATGTTACGGTATACCGTTTAGGGATGTTATAAAAATGACGGTATGACGTACTGGTTATAGGGATGTTATATGACGGTATACTGGTTATAGGGATGTTATATGGCGTATACTGGTTATAGGGATGTTATATGGCGGTATACTGGTTACAGGGATGTTATATATGGGCTGTATCTGGTTAAGGATCTATATGGCGGTATACTGGTTACAGGGATGCTATATGGCGGTATATGGTTATAGGATGTTATCTGGCGGCTTAGACGGGTTATAAGGAATTTTATAGTGGTATTACTGGTTTTAAGGATGTTATGAACTGTTGGTATATACTGGTTATAGGGTGTTATATGGCGGTACAGACTGGTTACAGGGATGTTATATGGCGTATACTGGTTATAGGGATGTTATATGGCTGTATACTGGTTATAGGGATGTTATATGGCGGTATACTGGTTATAGGGATGTTAGTGGGCGGTATACTGGTATCGGTATTTGTAGACGGTGTATATACTTAGAG
>WNYA01001009.1:85570-97317 GCA_019512145.1 Engystomops pustulosus
GGTAACATATAATGTATCAGAGGGGCTCAGCACCCGCTATGTCCCGCAGAGGCAGCGCCACGACATCCTCTCTGCTATTCCTATGCAGCCACACTGATAGCAAACAGAGTAGATGGTGGTCTTAATTAACCCTGTCCACCTCAGGCACTAATCACGCCCACCACTATTCTGGGTTTGCCCGTGTAACCGATCCTCCCCCCCCGGGCCATTCCCATGCATCCAGCACAGTTCAGTCTCAGGTCTCGCTATCTGTATCCTCTCACAAGTCTCCATAATCTGGGCTATCTGCCCCCACAAGCCCCACAATTGCTCTTGTGTTTTGCAGAGCAATGGCTGCAGCCCGGCTCCTGACCCACCCCGGCCCGGTTGCATGCGGCATGAGGGGCCCCTGCTCACCTGTGTCTGGAGGGCAGAGATTAGGGAGGTTAAATGACATGGGAAGAGGCCCGGCAGGTCCTGTAATCCTCAGCCAATTGTTCCTGTGAGTCCTCCCCCTCCTGCTGCCTCCTTCTGTCCCATCTCTCCTCCTCTGGGCGGTATACTGGTTAGTAGACAGTGTATATACTTATATGGTATATATGGTGCGGTGTACATTACACAATGGTTGCATTATGCCCATGTTGGATTATATTTGCGACGTTGTCATAGTAATAACTCACAAGTCACCATATGGAGAGATACATTATTTATTAACCATTTCCTGCCCAACCTAACTACAATTGTTGTTGAACAGGGTGACAGTGACTCCCATGAGGGACCTCAGCTGGCTCTGGAGGCTGGCGATGCTGAGGCCGGCCTGGACTGAGTTGGCGTTATTAGGTGCCAGGGATCCTTCGGCTCTTACAGGCCGGTTGTTGTTGTCCAGGCAGCAGAAGGCGCTCCATACGTGACTGGGAATATTGATTCTCTGAACGCCATTTACTGAAATCCAGTTATTGCCAGGCACGACGCCGGTGATGACGTACATCCTCCCACAGGTGGCGGCGATGTCCCTCACCCTCTTCTCGTTGTTTCTCCAGGCTCCACTGTTCAAGGAGCCGTACATTGGGGCCACGTTGGTCAGGGTGTAGGTGGCCTTCTGTCCTGCACCATCAGGGTGGTCAGCATTAGGGTTGAGGTGCCCTTTGTGGTAGTTGCTTCCGGTATAGTCAGAGTTGATGGCTTGATTGTTTTTAATAAGATCGGTTGGGGCACCGGAGAGGCCGAGGTTTCGGATTGCCGTTTCTGTTGCCGGTTGGAGAGACATTTCTCTGGGCAGTCTGGTGTCCACCAACTGGAATAGAAGAAGAACATCCAGTGGGTAACGTTCTACACTTAGTAGTCATCTCGTGGTTCTTGTACCGGAGTAATATCATACTAAATTTTAAAAAATCTTTTAAAATTCATTAAACAAGGAAGTCCCTGACCTAAGAACACCCAACTTACAGATAACTTACTCCTAGTTACAAACAGACCACTATGATCTCAGTAATTTAGTTAACATTGACCAACTATAGGAGTTATTAACAGTGTCTGTAATAAATATTAATTCTTAATCCGTGTTCTTCCAAAATGTTGAAAATCCAATTGTCACACAGAATAAAAACTAATTTGTCTGGAATTACAAAAATACAAATAACAAAATATACCTGTTCTGACTTACATACAAATTCAACTTAAGAGCAAACCTACAGAACCTATCTTGTACGTAACCCAGGGACTGCCTATGAATGAGCCAGATACTTACGATGAGGTAGTGATCATGGGTCTATATCTGCGCCAATGGTACCCAAATGTGAGTACATTCAATCTTTTTTTTAAACTTTATGAAACTAATGGTATAGTTTATTGTAGGGGTGATAGTCGTGCCCATTGCGGTACCCAAAACATACAGTGTAAATATTTTCAATCACGTGCAGACTTTGACATACACAGTCATAATATCGGAGCTTCTTATGGTAATCACATTTGTTTCTATACATTTTAGTGGGTTTAATTTAAATATATTTGTGAAAATTTCATTCATTTTAAGGGTTGTATTGATGCTCATTTTAGTGCCCCAAATGTATAGTGTATGTTATTGCAGTCATATGCAGACTTTATCTTTAAGATTTAAGACACATATAGCCATTATAACCTATCCATAACAATACCCTAAATTTTTGTTTAAATTAAAGTTTGATAAATATGGGTCATAGCCGTTCCCACTGCAGTACCCTAAACTCATACTGTAGATGGATACAGTATTTAGCTCTAATAACAGTAATCTGTGCACAATGATAGTGTCAGTGCAAATAATGATACCCCATATATATTTTTTTTATTACATAAGGATACCATTCATTTAAGGAGTGACAGCGTACCCATTGCGGTACCCAAAGCATATGGTATAAATGTTTCAATTCTGTAGCGATCAAAAAATAATGCAGAACCATCCTCTATCAAGCACAAACAAAACTAAAAAAAAGCTCTATTCATTGAATGCTATTACTCTAACATGCATATTCCATATTTCCTAGTTCCATAAATTTGCAGTAAGCTATACAAATGTGACCTTAAAACTAGTCTTCAGAGTCAGTATAAAACCCCAGATAGCACAATGTCTATAGATTATATACCAGAATGAAGAAATCCAACTCACCTGTGGCTCCAATCGGAAAGTCTGGTCGGCTCCTGTGACATCACCAGGTCGGGTATCTAGAATATAGGCCGAATACAAAGGATATTTGTTCCTCTTGTGATAAAGTGATGCAAAGAAAGGATTGTTGTAGGTCTCATACATCTGACAGATGGGAGTGAGGGTAGAGGATAAGCTATCAAACCCCACAGGGGGGGTGCTGGCATAAAACTGGCCACGACAATCGCTGAAATTTGGACTCACTTTGGCCAAGACTGCATGAGTCAGGGCCAAGACCACGAAAATGCGGGAGACCATGGTGGTAGGATCCGGGTGCTCCAGCCTATAGAGTAGGATCTGGTAGTGGTTCGCACAATCACCTCTGTAAATGTTTGTACATTATATATTCTGTATAGTACATGCGCGGAGCTAAAATCAGCAGAGCAGAATTGGACTCTTGAAGGTCGGGAATCGATGGACACCTGGAGAGCTCTCACCATTCTGCTTCAAGTTCCAAAAATATATTTCAAAACAGTTGGAATAACAACATAACTTGGTCCGAGTAGAAAGCTTACGTTACAGTAAGGTTTATCTTCTACACATGTCTTGTAGGATAGGTCCTAAGACCAAGAAGAAGAAGAAGAAGACCACCTTCGGAGCGATTCAGTAGAAAGTCAGCATTTTCTTGAATCATTCTTTCTTGAAGAGAATTTTCCCCCAAAATTAAAAAGACACCCCATTTTTCATATTTTGTACTTTGTTCTAGTATAGAGTATTAACATCAGATTGGTGAAGGTTTGGGGACCTTCACTGATGAACTGATCCTAGTTGGCTCTAGCCCTACGTTTATACAGTCTACAGAGCTGGATGTAGGAGGCTAGCCGATTTATGGTGTCCATGCTGATCTACATCTGTGGGCTACTCCTAAGGGTGCTATCTACAGTTTTAACCTTAAAGTAGACTTTGGAGATTCACATGAGGTCAGTATAGGTGGCACAGAGCTGAGGTAAGTGAACAGGCCAAAGTCAAAAGCACATGGAAAGCAACGCCTGCGCATGCACCAGACCTGGTCTGCAATGGTGAGACATAAGGGTCCTTCTCCCGTTGATTTCAGGTGGTATCTGGCACTGCAGATAAACTGAACACTGTCTGACAGAGATTGTACAGATGATTCCTAGCCTGCCATGGTTACAATTTGCACCTTCTCCAAGGAAGGTGCCTGAGCAGTAAGGTTCCTAGTTCCTTACCCTTCTTGCATTGATGTAAACTTAGTTGGCTCCTCTGCCGGGTTCTTAACCTTTGCCTGTTTTACCATATAATAATAATAATAATAATTCCTTTATTTATATAGCGCACACAGATTCCGCAGCACTGCACAGAACTTGCCAAATTGGTCCCTGTCCTCTATCGGGCTCACAATCTAATCAACCTATTAGTATGTTTTGGAGTGTGGGAGGCAACCGAAGAACCCGGAGGAAACCCACGCAAACACGGAGAAAACATACAAACTCTTTGCAGGTGTTGACCCTGGTACTTGAAACCAGGTCCCCAGTGCTGCAAGGCTGTAGTGCTCACCACTGAGCCGCCATGCTGCCATGCTATATGAACGTCTCTGCTTGTCCTGACCTATGACTGATTTACCATTCATGACTGCACTCTGCCCATCATCATCTCAGATGTTTTTTTTACTATTTCCTCTCGTCCCTTTGTTCTTAAATACGTTTTTGGGTCAACGTTGCTTAATAGATGTTACTCTACAGGTAGCACCCAGGTTATTCCCTGCAGCCGAGACTAAATCTCTGTCTGTTGAACTTCATGCTGGGGCGATGGCCTGGGTGCCCACAGAAAGGGCTCCGAGGGCTGCCTCTGGCACTAGTGCCATAGGTTCGCTACCACTGGTGTATACCATAGGACCACCTAACCAATACCGTCTGAAATGGACCCAAGTACAGCATCAGTGGTGTCCCTTGAGGTGCACCTAACCGGTAACTCAGCTGCTCTAAGGTTAATGGGTTTCTACCTTTTTTTTTCTTCCACTCTTTATTTTTATTTTATTAAAGAATATTTATAACAAATAAACATATAGAAATCAGTATGGGTACCTGCCATAGCAGAATACAAAGAAAAAAAACAAAAAAAAACAATCGTCACTAATAGCATGAAATACAAACAGGAAAAAATATGACAACATCAATAGCAGCTCAATCATATATGAAAACATCAGGAAACCAATCTAGCACTATAGGTGTCCCATTGAGTCCAGGTCTTCTCAAACTTATCACTAGTTTGGTGAAGCATTGCGGTAATATATTCCATGGATCTAAGATCCCTGAGACGAGCGTATAATGCTAGCAAGGATGGAGGAACTGAACGTCTCCAGTTCAAAGCTATCAAACACTTCGCCGCTGTTAAGATATGCAGAAACAACCTGGCACCCGGACCTCTGAGAGAGCTAGGATATAGGTTAAGTACGTATACCTCAGGGTCCAGTGGGACTTGTACTGCAAGAACCCCCTCAACAAGGGATCTAACCTCCAGCCAAAAGTGAAGCAGGGCCGGACAACTCCAAAAAATGTGGAATAGTGAAGCGTCGGGGCCACCACATCTCCAGCATATATTAGGAAACGAAGGGTAGGATTTGTGTAAAAGTTCAGGCGTCCGGTACCAGTTTAATAGAATTTTAAGTTGATTTTCTTTATACAAAGTGCAAATGGATGATTTATGTGCTCTTGCCCACACCATCTGCCATTGTTCCGGAGTGAGGCTCTTACCCAACCATGATTCCCACCTACTCATGTACAGGTGAGATATAGTCGATCGTGTATTAAGAATAGAATATAAGCTGGAGATTAGACCCTTAGAGGAAGGACCCTGCGAGCAAAGCATTTCAAACGGTGTAGGTCTGGGGGGGGTTTCAGTCCTTAGTGTAGAAGATATAAAATGTTTAATTTGATAGTAAGTAAACTCAGCCCCTGCTAAGCAGGGATGCCTTTCTACCAGCTCCTGTAGCGGAAGTAGCCTACGTGTCAATGGGTCTAGAAGGGCCCTAATTTGAAATGTGCCCGCCTGTACCCATGGCCTATAGCAGCTGGTGAGACTATCCGGAAGGTGTGGTGTAAAAAGTATTGGGGTGAGCAATGACTGCATAGAGGCCAACTGAAAACGCACCCTACATTTGTACCAAATGTCCCGGGTAAACTGCATAGGGCCTAGCAACGCCATTACCGGGCCTATGGACGGGGGGCCCCATATCAAAGATGCTGGATGCTGCGGGGCCAGCCATAGCTTCTCAATTTCGGTCCATCTGTTGTATGCATTCATTGTAGACCAAGAGGTAATATGACGTAAATGTGTTGCTAAATAGTACAGCTTAAAATCAGGTAGGGCTAGGCCCCCACTAGTAGTCCCCGCTGTCAGCACCGATTTAGAGATCCTATGACTCTTGCCCCCCATACAAATTTCAGACATATTGACTGCAGTTTACCCAGTACTGCCATCGGTACTTGTACCGGGAGAGTCTCAAAGAGATACAATAATTTGGGTAAAATAGACATCTTAATAGCTGCAATTCGCCCCAGCAGCGATATATGTAGAGACTGCCATTTATCTAAGAGGTCTTGAATGTCCTTAATCAGCGGTGGGAAATTTGCCGTATACAAGGACTTGTAGGTTTGAGTTATCCGGACTCCTAAGTATTTTAATGAGTCCGTCTGCCATGTATACCTAAAGGAGCTCCTTAGAGCAGTCAGCTCGATCGGGGGGATATTAATGGGGAGGGCCTCAGTCTTATGGCCATTGATTTTATATCCAGAAAATTTGCTATATATGTCAATTAATTTGTGAAGATTCGGGAGACTGACCATGGGGTTTGTGAGTGTGACCAGGACATCGTCGGCAAAAAGTGAGATCTTAAATTGTTTGTCCCTTACTTGTATTCCTGTCACATCTACCGATGATCGTATATACGCCGCCAATGGTTCGATACTCAGTGCATATAGGAGGGGGGAGAGTGGACACCCCTGCCTGGTCCCATTACGAATAGCAAAAAACATGGAGTTGGCGTGGGGGAGCCGAATTGCAGCACTGGGAGTAGAGTAAAGCCCATGTAAAGCCTGCAGAAATGGGCCACACATGCCAAAGCGGTTCAGAGTTGCCATCATAAATCCCCAGTCTAGGCGATCAAACGCCTTTTCTGCGTCCAAACTTAGAAGTAGAGCACTCCCATCCGTCCTCCTAACCACCTCCAGCAAATCGGCAAGCCGTCGAGTGTTATCCCCTGCCTGCCTGTAACGCACAAATCCTACCTGATCTTTATGAATTATCTGCGGCAACCAGTCTCCTAATCTATTGGCCAATATTTTGGTGAAAATTTTCAAATCAGAGTTTAATAAAGATATGGGGCGATAACTAGTGCAATCTAGGGGATCCTTTCCAGGTTTTGGGATTACAGTTATAAAGGACCGCAGCATAGCCTCAGGGATTGGAGTACCAGTCATAAAGGCGTTAAAGAGCTTTACCATATAGGGGGTCAATATATCCTCGTATGTTTTAAAGTACATGTACGGCAAACCGTCCGGACCCGGGGATTTCCTATTTGGGAGTTCTTTTATAACCTCGCGTATCTCATCCTCTGAGATATCCTGGTTCAGAGCGTCTATCGCGGAGGAAGACAATTTAGGAAGACTACATTCGCTAAGATATTGTTCTACAGTCATCCCATGGATCCGCGGAGTCTGAGGAGAGCGTGCAGAGAGGTTGTAGAGGTCGCGATAGTATGTTTCAAAAATTTGTGCTATTTTATCAGGGTTATAATGGGTCGTCCCCGCATTATCCCTGAGGCTATGTGGGTTATTCGCCGTTGTCCTATCTTGGAGTTGATGAGCTAACAATGTGTGTGTTCTATTACCGTACTCGTAAAAACGCTGACGAGAGTAACGTAATAATTTTTCCGCCCCTGCCAGGTCTATTTCCCTCAGTTGGGCCCGAGTGGCTAATACCTTTTGTAGAATCATAAGCGATGGGCGAGCAACCAGTTTACTTTCAAGATCTTTAAGGTCCCGCACGCATTGTAGACGCGCCGCTTTAACCGCTTTTTTTTTATATGCGGCCTGGGATATGGCATAACCACAGTACACTACTTTATGTGCCGACGGGGAGTTATCCGAAAAATATTGAAGTAGCGAGGTGCGCAGTGCCTCTTTTGTAATATTGTGGGTTAGCAGAGTTTCATTAAGTCTCCAGTGGAGGGGACGAGGGGGAGGGTTTATAAACGACAACTCGACCATGACTGGGGCATGATCTGACCAGGAGATTAGACCTATGGGCTATTAATATCGCTACTCCCGCCTTCTTCGTAGCTGCAGTGGCCAAAAAACTTTGGGGATACCCCCTTCTGACGAATCTAAATGATCCAGACGCCGTAAAGTGCGTTTCTTGAAGAAATGCTATATCTGGCTTAAGACATTTTAACTCCTGCAGCAACAGCTGGCGCTTAGAGTTGGAGTTCAATCCCTTAACATTTAAGGTTAGAAGTCTTACCATTTCTCATTGTGTACGAACTAGACAGGTGCGTTCCTTAGTAATATTTGAGGGTATGATGCAGAGGGTGCCAGGCTGTTTCCTACATTCAGATGACATCATATAAGTATTGTGCACCGCTATAGTGACATCAACAAAATAAACATTTAACAATAGTAGTAACATAAAAACTCTAAACCTACAAAAAACATGATTGAATACTCGCCTCAGGGTCCATGCGGGGTAAAAGACTCCCCGCATCGAATCTAAGGAATGGGTGATACCCCAGGCTGTGTCCAGGCCCTGAATCTGGAACCAACACAACATGAGGTAAACAAACCCAAGTGTGGGTAGCGTGTCGGACATCCGACCTCCGACTTGCTATAGATATAACAATCCAAGGCCGTCCACCTCGGGCAATAGCTTAAACTTATGAAAGGATACTGGAGACATCAAATAACAAGTCCCTCATGTAAAGGCGATCACCCCCACCGGGACCTAAGTAGGCTCCACAGCATGTCATCTTTAACGTCTTGGTCCCTTCGGTGCCAAGCCCAGGTGGGCAGAAGAGGAAGAGGCACTAGGCGGCTCTGAAGACTGTCGTCGTTGTTTCTTAGACGTGTTGCGCTGCCAGGACGGAGAAAGAGGCGGATCTGTTGAAGGTAACTTCCATTCTGGGATATCCGGAATCGGCAAATCTAAGGAGATGCAAAAGTCATGCAGATCTGCTGGAGAGCGTAGAATCACAGTTCTACCCTCCTTGCGGGCCGTCAAACTGAAAGGGAATCCCCATCTATATGGAATGTCAGCTTTACGAAGTGCCTCCAGTAGGGGTCGCAGGATTCTCCGGCGCTGCAAGGTGACCCAAGAAAGATCCTGAAAAAGCTGAACTTGGGCACCCTGAAAATCAATATAAGACCTGTTACGAGCTTTGGCCATAATCTCCTCCTTTAAACAAAAATCAGTAATACAGCAGATAATATCCCTGGGACGTCCTGTAACCGGTTTCGGTCTAAGGGCCCGGTGTGCTCTATCCATGCGAACAGGGTCTTCAGGATTCCTTCCCAATAGACCAGAAAATAACAAATTGAGGACCGCCGGGACATTCTCCACATTCTGGGCTTCCGGAATTCCCCTGATCCTTATGTTGTTCCTCCGACCTCGGTTATCAAGGTCCTCTACATGCGCTTGTAGGTCCTGAAGCTTCTCAGATTGCTCTAGAAAGCGGGAATGGAGGGCATTGATTACTTTCCTGGAGGCTGCGTTATCGTCTTCTAGTTGATCCACCCTATGAGCCACTGCAGTTAGATCCTGGCGCATTTCCGCTATGGCCGACCTGCATGTATCTTTAACTTCCAGTATCAGCGCCTGGAAATCCTGCTTTGTGGGTAACTGATGCACATGAGACCACCAGTCCGCGGGTGGTGGCTGTAATCGGCCAGAGATTGAAGAATGATGCGACTCTGGGGACCAGTCTCCAGGGCCAGAATGGGGGCGCAGAATGGGGGGAGTATTAGCATAGTCCATTTCACCCGGCCCTTTATCTGGAGTAGACTGTGGATGGTAATATTGCAGCTCCTGGGAGGGGGATGATACAGAAGTGGATACTGTAGCCTGATGGCTGGGACTAGGCTGCAGGCCTACAGGCCCTGGTGGAATGGCCAGGTCAATCAGGAGAGGTTGCTGGCCTTTGTGACTCCCTTCATGTGAGGGAGAGGAGCCTTGGGTAGGGGGATGTACCTGTTCGGGGCTATGCCCCTGCTGCTCCCCTCTGGCTGCCGATGCCGCTGCTAAGGTCCGTGTCCCCCCCTGATCCTCCAGACGCTGCTGAGCTGCTGCCAGCATTGGGGGCGGGCTCTGCAGTGTGGAGGGCGCCAGAGACTCGGCACTCGGCGCCATCTTGGGTCCGGCGCGTGTCTCCCGGACAACATATTCATCCAGAGTCCGGGAGGCAGAGGCACCGGACCGGTCTGGAGAGGTGCCCAAGGTCCGGGCACGGCGGCGGTTCCCCATCACGGGCCGGTAGGCGCTCAATTAGACGCTCCGCGTCGCTTAAAACAGCCCGGGTGGACGGAGCTGGGTTCTCACGCGTCTGGTGCAGTCAGCATCCGGACACGCCCCCGGTTTCTACCTTTAAATCTGTGGAACAAGGAATTTTAAATTATTTTTTTTCCCAAAATAGGTTCATCAGGTTCACCCTATAAAGGTACTGATATACAGAGAACAACATCTTGTGGTTCCTGGGGTCATAGTAAGGTATCTGTGTACATGGTTTGGAGATACTTTCCGTAATCTCTGTTTTTGACCTCCATACCTAAAAAAAAATATACAGGGTCAAAAAGTTTGTATTTGGGTATTCCCATTACTTTACCGCTTCACCCTTTCCACCCTTCAAAAATGTTTTTTTATTTTCCATATTTCCACATTATTTTCTGCTGATACAACCATAGAAGGGCTTCTTTCCCTGCAGGATGAGTCACCCCCCCCCCCCCAAAAAAAAACAATTATTTTTTTTATTGCTGTTTTTGTAGGCCTTTAAAGTACATCTACCACCAGGATGACAGACTGTATGCAGATGAGCATGAGGGGCTCCAGGCTATATTAAAACCTATGGAGCCTGGAGCCCCTCAGGCTGATTTGCATACAGTCTGTCATCCTGGTGGTAGATGCCCTTTAACTTTTTCCATCTTTGAAGCATTAAAGTTTTAATCACTTTTCCAATCGCATATTTAAGAGGGCGGGATACACAGAATTATCCATTTTCCCCAATTTGTTTTACATTTCTTTTTGCAGAATTCATCATATTACATAAATATGTGGCGATATTACAGATGTGGTTGTCATGAAAACATGAAAAAATTTTTTTGGCACATAAGGAATATAAGACAAGAAGATTTAGCATTTTATTAAAATGTGATTTTTGTTTGTCTTTTGCCCAAAATATACAACTATTCACAGCATACAAATAGTTAAAAAAAAAGTTTTTTTGTGTTTCTGTTTTTTAATTCTCTCCTTCCACAAGCGGTAACTTTTTTTTTTTTTTCCGCTAACAAAGCTGTATGCGAGACAAATTTTATTTTTCTATGGCACCATTTAATAATCTGTGCCCTGTACAGGGAAGCTGGAAAAAAAAATTCCAAAGGTGGTGGGATTAGCAAAAAACACAGTTGTGCCACATTCTGATGGGATTAATTTTTGTACGGCTTTCAGCGCGTGGTCGAGATGACGCCTCCCTGTTATTATTGGGATCTGTACGAACGCAGTGATACCAAATTTATATATGGTTTGTTAGTACATGTTACAAAGTGGACAAATATGTGTCACCATCCGCAGTATCATACGCGTTTCGGGCTGGATGTAAGTTGAGCGCCCCATAGCATTGCACATGTTTTTGGAACTCGTTGCCAGCTACATATGGCATTCCTGGTCTTAGTCTGCTAACAGAGGCGTTACTTGGAGAAAGAGGGCCCCATAGCAGACTTCTGATGGGGCCCCCCTTTTCCTTAAAAAATATATATGCACACACACATACATACATGTATACACTCAGACACCAACATACACAAACATACAGCATATACACGCCGTGCATACACATACAGCATATACACACATATACAGTATATACACACCA
>WNYA01001010.1:0-97292 GCA_019512145.1 Engystomops pustulosus
TGCCTGATGACTTTGAGCTATAAAATGAAATAAAGGTAAAAAAAAAATAAATCAGCAGACTCTGCCTAATTCTAATCAAACCCCCACCCCTAAGTAAATTGTCCCACTCTGTGTTTGAGTGGATATTTGTGTCACTAAGACTAAACACAACGTCGCAGGTCTCCCAGAAATTTCCTCACAATATGGTACAGCTGCACTACTAATGCCAGCAAGCCCAGCCACAAGCAAACAAAAAAAGGAAAATATAACGCTATTGTACGGCCTAAGTCGCTTGGGGTTCTCCTATGGCTATTTTGTAGCCTACAATGAGGCACACTGCTTTGCAAGATGAGTTTGAGCTATAATGAATAAAGGTAAAAAAAAAAAATCAGCAGACTCTGCCTAATTCTACTCAAACCCCTAATAAATTGTCCCACTTCGGTGTTTGAGGTGGATATGTGTGTCAGTAAGAGCTAAACACAACGGTAGCAAGTCCCCCTGGAAATTCCTCACATATGGTACTAGCTGCACTACTAATGGCAGCAAGCCCAGCCACAAGCAAATAAAAAAAAAATGTATAACGTTATTGTAGCCCTAAGAAGGACTGTTGGGTTCTGTAGAATCCTCCGGCCTAACACTATCTAATAGAACACCCAACGCTTTCCCTGACCACACCAGCTCTCTCCCTAGCGGCATCCAGACACAGAATGACCGAGCAGCGCGGGCGCGGCTAGTCTATTCCAGGGTCACCTGCTGTCCCAGCCAACCACTGCTATCGACGTTAGGGTACCACGTCATGCTGGGTGAGTGCAGATTCTCCTGCTTGTGATGGCTCTGTTTCTGGCCGCCAAAAAGCAAAAAGGCGGAGATGCCATTTTCTCGAGCGGCGAAGTATTCGTCAGAGCAACGAGCAGTTTCGAGTACGCTAATGCTCGAACGAGCATCAAGCTCGGACGAGTATGTTCGCTCATCTCTAATTATGACCCATTTCTGCAGCTGTTTTCATGTCCCAGTTCTGTGGCCTATATCCTGCAACCTGAGCTCAAGTGGTCAGCCAGTATAGTGGGATGTGATCTGTTGCTGTCTATAGCTGTGGCCGGTTGCCTGTCTATATCATGTATCTTGAGACCTACTCCAATCTCTACCTGCTTCAAACAGGCACATTGCATCCTTTGACCTGCTGTGTATTGTCTGACCTGTGACCTTCCAACCTGTATCCTCTGACCTTTGGTCTGCTGACAACCAGTATCCTTTGACCTGTTGATTGCATGTCACCCTTGACTTTGATTGATCTTCTAACAGCCTGCATACTGTCATGTGTCTTCTAACTGCCTCTATAGTGTGAAGCTGACAGTACACCCACTGACCTGTGGTCTGCTGACAGTACTAGAACTGTAGTTTCTCTAGTCCTTGCATTCTAATTTGGTAAAATGCACCATATCCCCTTCTGTCCAAGGAGTGCAGTCAGTGGGATCGGGCCAACATGCCGACTCATTTCCTCAACTTTAACACAAACTTTCCAGGAGGCCTCATCCAACCCCATAGACTGAAGTAGAACAGAAGTATGAACCAAATAAGTGAAATCAAGTAGAAGACCTACCAGAGGAGATCACTCCGTATATTGGTTATGGATGTAGAATGAGACATGAGAGCTCCTGGGTTATTGTGTACCGATACAAGACTTCTCCCCATATTCTGTACCTCATCATACTGGACACTGTACATACTAGACATAAATGGAACCAAATTAACCCAAAGTCTGACTGCATCTTTAGTGACTTTTTGAGCGCGACAAAGTAATAAAATAAAAAAAGTCTATCATATGGACATAACTTTCCTCCGCACTTCACTGAAGTGAAACAAAAGTTCTCCCATTAATGACACAGGGATAAGACTTTTTCCAAACTTCTGTAAAAGTTGGTAATCCCAAGAGGTATCTCCAAGGGTTCGATGTGACGCGTCCGGACACACAATGGAACCCTCTCTATATATGATCGGACTGGTAATGCTGGGTCTTTCCTCTGGAGGAGATCCATCGATTCCCACACTGAATTGTCTCTGGACCAGAAGACCCAGCAGCGATTCATCCTGGAGTAGACTTTCTGGGAGCAGTGGAGAGTTACCTGCGTGTAGGTGGATTTATATGATGTTAGTGGTGGCCATATTACTGCTGCCTTCTGTATGGAGCTGTGGTCACATAGAGGGTTCATGAACCTCTACTCAACCTCTGGTGTCTTACAGGGGTCTTCTGTCCCTTCTGTCCCCATCTCAGATGTTCCATGGATTTACTCCATTACAAATTGGTGATGTGTTCAGTACTTTCCCCCTTGTTGTATATGAGAAGTGTGCATTGTATTTGCTAGTTTATATCATTTCACCACATTATGTGAAAGATAAGTTAAAGGAAACCTACCTCATGGATCTACCTCAGGTAGGTTGTGTGTATGAAGTGTAACCTAATGCTTTGGGAATAAAACTTTTTGTGCCCCAAACTTAATAAAACTTTAATTTGATATATATGCAGAGGCTACTGGGGCGTGGAGTATCGCACTGTGAGCGGAGCTACGGCTACTCCACGCCCCAGAAGACTCTTCTGATCCCTCCTAACCCATCTTCAGCTCGCTGTGCACACTCATCTGAGAATACGGATGCTTGTAGCTGCGAGGCCTCAGCTGTAAAGCCGGATGACTGTACGTGCCCAGACACTCCGGCTTCTCAGGCGAATGGTTGCATCTTCTGGGGCACGGAGTAGCTAATCCACTCACCCCAATAGTTTTCTATATATACTAAATTAAAGTTCTGGGCCACAAAGTTGTATGACAAAAGCATTAGGTTACACACATACACACACCCTACTGCCTGTCCCGACTACAATTCTGCTCTATGACTATGTACTCTGCCTTGGTCGCCACCGTGGACATCGTGCCTGTGCCTGCTTTGCGCAGGCTCTGGTGACAACCGGTACCACTTATCTCCGCTCCCAGGTGTCGACTTACGTCATTGTCCGCAGTGCGCAAAGGGGGTCCACCACCACGGACCTGACACAGGTTTTAGTAAAGGCACCTCTAGGGGGCCCAGTTGATGATAGGGTAAAATTATGGAATGACCCCTTCCCAGGTCATTGCTTTTATTCACTTGCTTTGCCTGTTTGCCATCTATGCAGTGATACTCCCAAATGCGCTCTCTACCTCTGCAAAGGCCTGTCACTCTCAAAGTGCTGGTAGTCAGGGAATCAGTTGGTCTCTCCTCATCAGTAACTGAAATAAAAGTGGCAAACCCGTAGATGATAGTATTATGACAAGCGAGTGTTTAGTCTCGGTTACTTTCAAGCAGAGACGGAGACAGAAGTCCAAAACTTCCTTTTTTTGGAAAGGTGCAGAATTCAGGATTTTCAGTGCTATGTTGCAATTACAGAGCCCCTGATAAAACAGACAATGGAAACCCCAAAGAGTGGGAACTACACTTGTTATGAATGCATCAAGAGGTTTCACCCATCCAAGGCAGCATTAAAACTTTACAATTGGACCAGAAAACAATACTTGTGAATGATGTTTTTTTTTGTGCAATTTTTTTGTCGCTATATGGGACCTAACTCTCCTTTGGCTATGATTATGTCCCATTTCTCCAGCTGTTTCATGTCCCAGTTCTGTGGCCTACATCCTGCAACCTAAGAAAAGTGGCAGCCAGTAGAGTGGGACTTGATCTATTGATAACCTTTAGCTTGTGGCCTGCTGCCAGTCTATATCATGTATCGTAAGCCCTCTGTCCAATCTGTATCTCTGACCTGCTTCAAACTGATACACCGTATCCTGTGACCTGCTGTGTATTGTCTGACCTGTGACCTTCCAACCGTATCATGTGACCTGCTTTAACCTGTATCATCTGACCTTTGGTCTGCTGACAACCATATCCTGTGACCTGTTGATTGCTGTCACCCTGGCTTTGACTAACCTTATAACAGCCTGCATCTGTGACCTGCTTTCTGCTGACTCTTGTAGGTGAAGCAGGCCAATGACAGTATGTACCCACTTCCTTGGTCTGCTGACTTCCTCTATAGTGTGAAGCTGACAGTATACCCCACTGTCCTGTGGTCTGCGACAGTAGTAGCATTGTAGGCTCGCTAGCCCTTGCATCCTAATTTAGTATAAGCACCACTTCCCCTTCTGTACAAGGTATGATACAGTGGGATCGGCCCAACATGCCGACCATTTTCCACAGACTTCACACAACTATTTCCAGGAGGGCCCATCCAACACCATTGGACTGAAGTAACAGAAGGTATGAACCAAATACTCTGCTGATAAATTGGCAGAAGTGTCTCCCGATCCCTCAGAAATCAAGTAGAATACCTACCGAGGGAGATTCAGCTCCGGATTATGGTTTATGGATGTATAATGAGACCATGAGAGCTCCTGGAGGTGAATGTGTACAGGATACAAGACTTCTCACCATGTTCGGCACCTCATCATACGGACACTGTACATACTGGACATAAATGGAACCAAATTAACCCAAGGTGGTGATCAGCATCTTTAGTGACTTTTTGAGCAGAGAGACAAAAGTAATAAAAATAAAAAGTTTAGTCTATGGACATACTCTTCCTGCACTTCACTGAGTTGAAACAAAGTTCTCCCATTAATGACACAAGAAATAAGACTTTTCCAACTTCTTGTAAAAGTTGGTAACCCAGAGAGGTATCTCCAGAGGTTCGATTGACGCTCCAGGATAACACATGGAACATGCTCTATATAATGACTGACTGGTAATGCTGGGTCTTTCCTCTGGAGGAGATCACATCGATTCCCACACAATTTCCTTCTGGACCAGAAGAACCCAACACGATTCATCCTGGAGAAGACTTACGTGGAGAGTTCCTGCTGGTAGGTGATTTATTATGAGGTATAGGTGTGTCCCATATTACTGCTGCTGCTCTTCTGTATGGAGCTGTGGTCACATAGAGTTCATGCACCTCTACTCTACCCTATGGTGTCTTACAGGGGTCTTCTGTCCCTCTGTCCCTATCTGAGGTGTCTCCACTGGATTACTAGTAATTTGGGATGTGTTCATGTACTGTTTCCCTTGCTGTATATGAGCAAATGTGCATCTTATCTGTTAGGTTTAACTACATTTTCACCCCATTATGTTAAAGCTCCACAGTGCGACTACTCTGCGCCGCCTGTAGCCTTTTTAGAAAATTTGTATGTACATCAAATTAAGGTTTTGTTAATTCTCTGGGACAAAAAGTGTTATACAAAAAGCATTAGGTTACACACTAACACACAACCTACCGAGGTAGATCCGTGATGGTAGTTTCCTGTTAACTTAGCTTTAACATAATGTGGTTTAAGTAGATAAATCTAGCAGATACACGGCACATTCGGCTCATATACAGCAAGGAAAAGTACTGAACACATTTTCTAAGTAATAAATTTCTAATGTACAACTGAGGTCTTAACAACCCATCCAAAGATGTCAGTCAGAGGTGAGGAGGTGACGTCCTACCCCTCCATGACCTGGAACACACACTCAACCACAGACTCCAGTAATGTCAGGACATGGATAGTGAGCCCCCAAGCTGTCCGCTGCCGGCTCTTTGGTCCACACCCTAAGCAGTAACCCACAGAAAACACAATATAAACCATCCAAAGTTGCAACAGAAAGAACAACAAAAGCCAATTGTTCAAGACAAGGAATAGTGGGAAATAATGGAGCTAATGTAAACAAAAAACAGGAGTAGCAAGAAAAGATGCGGTGCAGGAATATGGCGCACACGGGGCTTAAGTCAGAGTTCTCCAGGTAAAAATCTGAAGGTCTGGGGCACAAAACAGTTTAATACAAAAAGCATTAGTCTATACTACAATGCAGTAACCTTCCACCAGATCACCTATGTAGGAAGTTCATGATGGTAGGTTTCCTTTAAGGTAAGTTAATGCATCTTAAGTCATCTAACCAGTTTTGAACCGGTAAGATGATAGAGGAGATCTAACAACCTGTGTCCCCACGAGAGGAAGGGTCTGATTGCCAGTGATTTGAGTTGTTTGACCTCCAATGTCTTTCGTATAGATCTCAATCTTGACTATGCAACATCACAATTTTAGCAAAGTGACAGAGTCTGCTCTTGGGTTCAAGATTTAAAAGGTTTAATGTTAGTTTTTTTCTTCGCTTCGGCTCACTACTGTGTGACCATATGTGGGAACCTCCTGATCATTGTGGTGGTGTCCTCCAGCAGATCCTCCCACTCCCCATGTACTTCTTCCCTCACACAACTCTCCTTCTCCGATATCCTCCTGACCACCACCATCGTACCCAACATGCTCCACACTGTGTTATATGAAGGGAGTTCTATTTCTCTTATTGGCTGCTTTGCTCAGTTTTACTTTTTTTTCAGCAGCTGAGGCCCTGGAATGTCTCTCTGACTGTGATGTCCTATGACAGGTACCAGCCCATTCTGTAACCCTCTACATTATCCTCAGTCAGGGACCTCACATGTTGCCTACGAGCCATTGTCTTGTGTTGGTTGGTCATTTTTTTTACAGTGCTTATGATTTTTTTAACATGGGCTTCAATTGGATTTCTGCGGACCCCACGTCATTGACCACTTCTTCTGTGACCTGGACCTTTGCTGGAGCTTTCCTGCTCGGACACTTTTATAATGAAGCTGGAGACTCTGTTTCTGGTATATTTTCTTGCTATCGCCCGGTATGTTTCAATAGTCTCCTATGTGTATATAATCTTCACGATACTGAAGATCCCCCTGTGACCGGGAGGAAGACCTCTCCACCGATGCCCACCTCACTGTGGTCTCGCTGTTTTATGGATCACTTATCACCATCTATGTGTTTCCTCGAAGCAGATGCAAAGACAATTCTATCCTTATTCTTCACTGTAGTAACTCCCTCCTTAACCCCATTAATTACAGCCTGAGTAATTCAGATATTAAGCGGGCTCTTAAGAAATTTTGAAAAACATCTTTGCATGTGCACTAATAAAACCTTATAACCATGGCACATCATTGTCCCTCTGGCTAATATGCCAAGGATCTGTTGACTTCACAGCGCACCCCTCAGTTTTTCCAGTAAGTTCTTCCAGGAGGCTGGAGCCATTCATCGAGTATAAAATAATGAGACCAGTACTATTGACGGATGTTGGTCTGATCAAGGATATTTCAGGTCCTCTGCTGTGTTCCTTAGGTACCAAGCTTTATATGATCTCTGGTTGCTTCTCTAGGAAGACATTACGGGCCACTAATAGTGTCGCTAGTATGAAGATAGATCGGGGGGGGCATTCATCAATTTGGGACAGGGTCCATTTTTTCAGCGGCACAATGAATTGGTGGCCTACTAAAATGGTTTTCTGAGCTGTCTCCACGTTAATGAAGGTGAAATGGAACTTGGTAGACTATCTTTTTTGCTTGTCTTTTTTTTGGTGCCAAATTGAGCTGAAAAGGGTTGGTATTAGCAAGCTGCATCCAGATGAGTGACCAAAAATGGGCCCCCTATTATATAGTCAGCTCTGCCCCCTAGTGCATAGCCAGCCAGCCTTTACCACCCAGTAAATAGAAACCCAGCCCCCTGCCTCCCAGTGGATAGAAAGCCAGCCAATGCCCTTACTATATAGGTTGCAAGCCTCATATTCCCTAGTAATGCCTGCAACCCTGCCCCCAGTATACAGCCGGCAGCCGCCCCCTGCCACAGTTTATACCCAGACCCTCCACCCAAGTATGCCTACTTAAACCACTTTAAGAAAAATTATTTTATTAGCATAGTGTTTACATTGTATTCAGTCACATTGTAAAGAACGTTGTTGGAAGCATTTTAAGTATCTATTTTTTTTTTGTACCAAATGTGCAAAATTTTTCCCCTGTTATTTTTTTATTTTTTTCTATTATTCTACATAAATGCACATTTCTGAATGCAACTGGGACAGTACACTCCCAGTTTATCAATTAGATGAGTCTTACGTAAAAATAAGATTATTCAGAGTTTTTTTTAGTTTTTGTATTTACTGAAACTTTAAAACTGTGTCCCACCCACTCCCGGCAAAGGGAAAAATGTCCCCCAATGGATGAGAAGGTAATTAGAGGTTAAATTACAGAGCGAATTTTGATAGACTAAGGCAAACACTTTATAAATATTTAAAGAAAATCTGCACACTAGAACATAAAATACAAAAGAGACAAGAGATGAGTGATCAGAGAGGACGGACCACAGGCTGACCAGAGATGACTAGAGAGAGTGAGCCACGATGACTGACCACAGAAGACGACACAGAGGACTGACCAGACAGGACTGACCACAAGAGTGACCAAAGGAGTAACCAGAGAGAGTGGACCACAGAAGAGTGACCAAAGAGGTATGACCAGACAGGACTGACAGCAGAGGAGTGACAATAGATGAGTGATCAGTGAGGAGTGACCAGAGAGGACTGACCACAGAGGAGTGACAATAGATGAGTGATCAGTGAGGAGTGACCAGAGAGGACTGACCACAGAGGAGTGACCATAGAGGAGTGATCTTGGAGGACTGACCACAGAGTAGTCACAAGAGATGAGTGATCAGAGAGGGATTGACCAGCAAAGGACTGATCACAGAGGACTGTCCACAGAGGAGTCCCAGACAGGAGTGACCAGAAGGACAAGCACAGAGACCGTGACCCCGGGCATTGACCACAGGATCTGACCGCAGGGACTGACCACATAGGACTACCACAGAGGTGTGTGCTTCACTCACTCCTGGGCACTGGCTATAATCTGTATCGGTTTGCTGAACGTTGTTGTTGTTAATAGAACAATTATACAACAGGCAGGGCCTGCCATAGAATGTCACCCATGCAACCGTACCACCAGATACAATCAGGAGCCGGAGTCTCCCAATGTACCTGGTGGTGCCAGAGGGCCAGGGTTTCATTAATCCTGAGATACTAACCACAACCATATATATATCCCCATCCCCCTCTTAGAGAGAAGATTTACTTTATCACACTACAGTCTGAAGATTTACCAAAATTTAGTTTATATATCCCAATACGGGAATTGGCTGCCGATTCAATTGGATAATATTAAAATTTAGTTCATTGATTGTCTTCTGTAGTCATATGACTTCATCATCGGTGGAATGGATGGGTCACAATGATTTACCACTCACAGAAATGTGTTTATTTCGGTTGTGACTAGTAATAGTACTTGTGACAGAGGAGCCAGTATAAACATAACAATTAGTTTAAACATAAGGATAGAGATGACGCGAACATTCTCGTCCGAGCTTGTGCTCGGTCGAGCATTCAGGGTATGAAAACGTGCTCGTTTACTCTCGGCGAATACTCGCCCCGCCGAGAAAAATGGCAGCTCCCGCCGTTTTCTTTTTTGCGGCCAGAACAGAGCCGAATCCAAGACAGTAGATCTGGCACTCCACCCAGCATGACGTGGTACCTTACACGTCGATCAGCAGTGGTTGGATGGCCAGATCAGGTGACCTGTGATTAGAACTAGCTGCCTGGCCCGCGCTGCTCGGGGATCATTCCTGTCTCTGGATGCCGCTAGGAGAGGAGAGTGCCTGACTGCGGAAGGGACAAGCGTTAGGGTGTTCTTTCGCTTACCTGTTAGGGCGAGTGCAGTGGGAGTGATTCTCAAGAACCACAAGCCTTCGTTAGGGCTACAATAAACGTTCTACTTTTTTTCTTATTTTTATTTTGCATCTTTTACCATTTTGTGAGGAATTAGCATGGGGACTTGCTACGCCCGGTGTTTAGCTTTAGTGACACCATTCCATAGCAAAGACCGAAGTGGGAAATTCAGAGGGGTTGGATTTCTATTAGGCATAAACTCAGTGTCATCTCATACTGGCAGTAGTGATGCTTCCTTATGATCTGGCAGAAATAGCCATATGAGAATACAAACAGACTCTTGAAGCCTACAGTAGGTTCTATATATTTGATTTCACTGGTTGATATGGCGGTGTGCTGTAGTTTCTGCAGTGCATGTCTTGCAATTCTGAGCAATTTGTCAGTGGACTGCGACCGCTGTGTTCTGCGCTTAGTGGCGCACATATCCATCGCAAAGGCCGAGTGGGCAAAATTCAAACAGTAGGGGTTGAGGATTTCTATTAGTCAATACTCATGTCATTCTCATCTGGCAATAAAGTAGTGTGCTTCTTTGATACTTGGGCGATAGAAAATAGTCCATAGGAGAATCAAACAGTTCTTGAAGCCTACAGTACTAGCTGTCTAGTATATTGATTTCTGGGTTGATTGACTGGTGGCTTTATTTCTGCAGGTCCTGTACTTGCCAATTCGACAATTTGTAGTGAGACTGCGACCGACTGTTTCTGCGCTTAGTGGCGCACAATCCTGAATCAAAGGCCGCGAAGTGGGAAAATTCAGTAGGGTTGGATTTCTATAGGCCAATAACTCAGTGTCTCTCATCTCTGGCATACGTAGTGGTGCTGTCCTTTGAACTTGGCTAGAAAATAGCATAAGCATAGGATAGGATTGTTTGTTTTAAAAACTAAAAAAAAAAAAAACAAACACAAAAAAAAAAAAAAAAAACAAAAAAACAAAAAAACACAAAAAGAAGTAAAAAAAAAAAAAAGTTATAACTTCATTTAAAAATGTTTAAACCGAGTGGCTAGGGGTAGAGGTCGAGGGCATGGGACGTGGGCGTCCAACTACTGCAGGGGGTCAGAGGCCGGTGGTCCTGGGCGGGTGGTGAGACCACCACCTGTGATGACGGAGCAGGGGAACGCCGCAGTAGCTACACTCCCTAGGTTATGTTCTGAAGTACTGGGAATCGTGGTAGTAAGCTGTTTGAGGCCCAGAACAGTGCGATACAGGGAATGTGTGATTGGACAATGCTCGAGCAATTTGGTCCACCCCTTCAGTCTTCCACGCTAGTCAACCCATGTTGTCAACCGAAATCCCCACTCCTCCAGCTCCTGCCCTCAGCCTCCTACCCCCCAGTTGAGGCCCCCTCCCAGGAAAATTTGGCATGTGAACCGAGCATACTCTGAGGGAATGTTTTCTGACCCTTCCCACAGTTCACAAACCCAATTGTCCTGTTGCTGACTGAGCAAATTTCAGCGATGGCCCGGTTTTCCACCAGTCCACAGTCTGTGGGTATGATGACCCTTCTTGACGTGTGAAGTGTGTAAGAGTGTGTCCGACGAGAGAGACACGGTTGTAGATCAGTGGGGCATTGTTGTCAGGGCAGAAGTCCGAGGGGGAGCGACTGAGGGATCGGAGGATGATGAGGTGACAAGACCAAGCTGGGTTGAGAGGCAGGCGGTGAACAAGTGCTTCTGAGGAGGAGAGTCCTCGACCTGAAACAGGTTGGAGAAGGCAGATGGTGGGGCCAGACGGAAGGCCCAGGGCACAGAGCTGGTGCCATCAGCGCCACTTTCACACGTGTAAGCTCCCGTCGGTGAGGCCTCTTGCGGCGAGGGCTAGATTTCGAGAAGTGTTGGGGTCTTTATAAGGAAACCACCGGATGACCGACGGACTGTGGTGTGCAACATTGCCAAACCAGGGCTTCAGCAGGGTGTCCACACTACTAGCTTACTACCACTCATATGCGCAGGCATATGAATAAAAGCACCCCACTCGTGGCAACAAGCCCGTTCAGTCACCTCGGCCGTAGCCACACCACTGCTCTCTCCCCTGTGTCAGCTGCTAGGTCAGCCCCATGCCCAGTGACCCTGCAAAAAAACCCCATCGTCGCCTCCACATCCTCACAGCATCCACCAGCGTTCACGCTCTCATCCCCAACAGACGCTGGAGCGGAAACGGCAAATATATGCACACCACCCCGCACGCCCAAGCCCTATGTGCACATCTCAATTGGCTTAGCCTGGAGATGTGCCCTATAGGCTATTAGAGACCGGAGGCTTCGCAAACCTCATGGGGATGGCCGCCCTCGGTATTCGGTACCCAGGCCGCACTACTTTTCCCGACTGTCCGTCCAGCCCTGCACCAGGCACGTTGTCAGACAAAAATCATCCCGTGCACCGACCAACGCCGTTGGTTCTGACAAGGTCCAACTGCCCGGTGACACACGAGACACGTGGAAAAAAACGAGTGCTGCCGGGCAGGCCCATATATTCGCTCGACGGCACATTGGGTTAAACTGGGTGAGGCCTGGGACAGAGTCTGACCATGGGACTGCTCATATCTGCCCGACGCGAGGATTGGGGGCTACCATCGGATCCAGGATCGGTTTTCAGCTACTATGCCTCCTCCCCTCCCAACCCATCCTCCACCTCCTCTCAAATACCAACCCCTACATCCGTGGCCACGGCGCATCAGTCGGTAGTCGTACTAGGCACACGCAGCAGTGCCGTCGCTAAGCGCACAGCAGGCGGTGCTCCAACAACTCTGAGAGCCTAGGCGACCAAAGGCACACGCCCAAACTCTTTTACAGGTCATCCGCGCAGACTGAATCTGGGCTGGCACCGCTGAACCTAAGCCTACCGGGAATTGGTCGTTGTGTGACAACGGCCGTAACCTGGTGGCGGCTTTGCAATCTGCAGACTGACACATGTGCCATGCTGGCCAACTGTGTTAAATCTGATAGTGCAGCGTTTCCTCAAATGAACTACCCAATCCTGTACTGATTTGCTCACGAAGGTGCGCCGCACGTGTCGCATTTCAGGAATCCAGCCAGCATATGCTGCCACTCTCAGGGTCAGCGCAGAGCCGCCTTCAATGACCGCTCACCGACATGTTGTGCGACGTCCCACGAGGTGGGAATTCAACACCTGACCAGTTATCCCAGAGTTTACAGCAGCGCAGGCGATTGTTTAACTGCCAGATGTACACTCCACCAAACTGGTAGTCAGTCAGTCCAGCTTCCTCAAGGCTACAATGAGGGTGGACGGGATGTCGATATTGTCAGGTTCTGAGTACCTTTGAGGAGTCAACACAGATGGTCAGTTGCGATTGCCGGCCATCATCAGACCTCACCATCCCCGCTCTTGGCCTGTGACAGAAATCTCTGGTAGCATGAAGTCGAGAGCTTTGGCGCTCGTCACAAGAGACGGGGGGAAGAATATTCCCTTGTGATAGCCAAAGCACCCTGAGGTTGTTTCTCAGCGCATATCGGAGGAGGTGGAGGTGGAGGAGATTGAGGAGGAAGAGGGGAGAATGTTGGCGAGAGCCACAAGAGGGTACCATTGTTGAGTCTTCACTGTTCAGCGTGTATGGACAAAGAGAGGAGTTGGAGGAGTTGGAGGAGGATGAAATGGGACAGTCAGGCCATGAGGGGAGTTGAATTCTTACGCTTGACTATGGCGCATAGGCAGATTTATGCCTAGGCTGCCTATCCCGTGACCCCGCGTTTCAAAGAATTATTTCCAGCCACCGATTATGGGTTGTTTCAATCTCCTGGACCCACGGGTAAGGTAAAGCAAATCTTCCCACTCTCTCATTCCCTGGAGCGGAGAAAGGAGTGTGAGAATGCAATGAATACCAGCGAGGCCCTGGTGCACAAGCTGAAACAGTATTTCCCTTCTGACGAGCGCTAGCGGCAGAGTTGCGTAGTTACTGCGGAAGAAAGTAGCGAGGGAGGAGTAGGGAGCGAGAAGGCAGCTTTTCAGCATGGCAAGGGTACGCTTTACAAGAGCTTTTTGCCAGCTTTAATTCACCCCACCAGACAATGTCACTGTCCCCCAGTCCGGCAGAGTAGGGCTGACTCTTAACAGAAAGATGGTGACGAGGTACGTGCTGACCATACCATCGGCCTAATGATCACACAGCTCCCTACAACTAACTGGGTTTCAAGACGTGGCTGTGGCACGAACGGCGCTTTGTACGCCTTGGGAGGTCTTGCCTGCCCTGCCGCTAGCGTCTTGTACGAGGGGTGTTTTCAGTGCAGCTGGTGGATCATCTCGAAAGCGTACCACGCCTGTCGACATGACAGCGCTGGACAGGTGGACGCTTATTAAAATGAATAAGGCTGGAGTTTCTCAGAATTCTCATCTCCAACCGTGAAGGAAGCTCACCGAATGAATGCATTTTCCACTCCTCCTCCGTCCTCCTCATTTTCTCCTTCTCCTCCTCCTTGTCAGTAAAGCAGAGGAAAAATGGCTATTTTTTGACGTTGGCCCCTGGCTGTTCTATAGGTACTTTCAGCATTTAATTTTTTGGGGCCTACCTACCGGTCCTCTGTTTGAAACAATTTTTGTAGGCCAACGACTCTCTATTTTGGAGCCACTGTCCTCTTTAATTGGACTGCCACATAGGCACTCAATCATTCTTTACTGGATACTATTGCCTCTGGTTGAATGGGCTGCACCATACACTCATTCATACTGCAGGCCCTACCGTCCTGTTTGCAATTGACTTACATACAGCATATCTATTCATTAACGGAGGGCGACTGCCCTGGAAACATTGACTGGCATAAGGCCACTCACTATATTCCATTTTTATTACTGGAGGGCACTACTGCTCCCTCGGTTGAACATTTGGGACTCACATACAGGCACTCAATCTATTCCATTTTACTGAGGGCCACATACCTGCTCCTCTGTGTTTGAACAATTTTTGGGACTGGGCACATACATGGACTAATCGATCCATTTTACTGGGGCCACCTACCTCTCCTCTGGTTGAACATTTTTGGGAACTTTTTTGCCACGTACAGGCCCTCAAATCATATTTCCATTTTAGCAGGGGGGCCACCTACCTGCTCCTTGGTTTGAGAACATTTTTGGGACTGCCACATAAGGCACTCATCTATTCCATTGTTACTGGAGGGCGCACCTACCGCCTCCTCTGGTTGAAAACTTTTTGGGGACTGCCACATACAGCACTAATCTATCCCATTTTTACTGGAGGGCCACCTACCTGCTCCTTCTGGTTTGGAAAATGTTTGGGCACTAGCCACATACTGCACTATCCAATTAATTGTCTCCATAGCGCCTCCACACTTGTCTCCTTGCACCTCCAAATCGTCCATTAGCTTCTCATCCATCGTCCCTTTATCACGAGGTGTGTCAGCAGAAATTTGGGTTGTTTTCATGGATTCACATCAAGTTTTAAACTTTGTGCGCCATCCCGCTGTGTTTCCACAAAATATACTGGCAAACTTTACCATTTAGGTATTATTTAGCGCTTCTTTCTTGCGCAATCTGTTTACATTCCCCTCACCCGCTCTCCTAAACTTCTAAGACCGCTTACTACATACACTTGAATCTTATACAACGGTTCTTAGAAGTTGCTGTTTGGGGTAGCCTAGAGACATGGCTTTGGATTGGCGAAAAGCTCGCCTGGCGCCGGAACGCCATCCTCCATGCGCATCAAATGCCTTCTTGCGCATCTGTTTACATTCCCCTTCACCCGCCATATCCTAAAAAAATCCCAAACTTTATAGAACGCTACTACACTTAACCCTTGGTGGTCAGGCTGGGACCCGAGTCTGACCCTGGGGCTTCGTCATATACTGCCGACGCATAGAATTGCTTGCTACCCGTTCCCAGGTCTCAAAGGCCCTACTATACCTCCTCCACCCCTCCTCCACCTCCTCCTCCCCTCCTCCTATTACCATCCGTGGGCATGGGCGCCATCAGTCGGTAGCTCTAGGCACAGCAGCATGCCGTCGCTAAGGCGACAGCAGGCGGTGCTGAAACTGCTGAGGCTAGCGATAAAAGGCACGCCGCCCAAGAGCTATTACAGGGCATCCACATCAAAGTTTGTTAACTTTGTCCCGCCCCCCCCTGCTTGTAATCCAAAAATACTTGCAACTTTTAACCATTTAAGGGATATTATTCAGCGCTTCCTTGCGCATCTTCTGTTTACATTCCCTCATACCAACGCCATATCCTAAACTTATATGAGAACGCTACTACACGTGATCTTAACCCAACGGTTCTTAGAAGTGCGTTTTGGGGAGTAGCCTATAGACAGGGGCTTGGATTGGCGAAAGCTCGCCTGGCGCGGAGCGCCACTACAATGCCAAGGATCCAACTAACATCGTTTTTTAACTGCAGCCCTTTAATCTACTACTAGTGCAACACACTCCACGTCCTCCTACATGGTCCCCTTAATCAAACGAGCTGTGTCAGGCAGAATTGTGGGTTGTTTCCATGGGCTTCCATGTTAACTTTGTGTCGCCACCCTGCGTTATCCAAAAATATACTGGCAAACTTTATATCATGTAGATATTATTTGAGCGATTCTTGCGCACCGGGCCCTCCTTTGGTTCCTCTCTGCCACCCATTGGTTTTGAGCCTGAGTCGGCATTTCGGGTATGTCGCCAATGACAGCTCTCTAGCCTGCTTCCGCTGCCTCTGCATGCCGTCCCCTATAGTGTCCATGGTCAATTATTGGGATGTTTTAGATGCTATCTAGCTTCATTCTGTCACTCTGGTCATGGCATGCTGTTGCCTCATATTTTTTGGCATAATGGGTGCGATTTAGGCAGCCTCAGAGGTCATCCATGCAATTCTGGCCCCTGCTGTTTTCCGGTCCATTTCCGTGGTGTGTTTCCATCCTTCTCTGAGGTTCCCCGGTGTTTGGCCGCTCCTGTGCAGAGCCTTGGTCCCCTTGAAAATGCTCGAGTCTTCCCATTGACTTTCATGGGCTCGTTACTCGAAAACGAGCACTCGAGCATCGTGAAAATTCGTCCCTCGACTAACTGTACCCACAAAGAACCGAGCAATTTTACGTGTTCGCTCATCTCTAATAGGATCATAATTTAAAACTACGAATTCGAAAGACTATCCGAAAGGAGAATCAAAGATCTCCTTTATTGTGAGAGTAGACATTTCTCTCAGTTGAAGATTGCCACAGCTGACCGCAGCTACACAGTAAAGCAGAGCATTATTTGATAAGACATCCATCCTATGAATTGGTATTTTATTAGTACGATAAATAAAAGAAAATTCTAGTATTTCCACATACCCAATGACTCAAATTGGAAATACGGGACACATCTTATTATCACTCCAGGGAGCCTCATATTCCTATGGGGATTGTTGCATAGGATGCTCCTCGAGCCACCCCCAAGATCCAATAAGGTCTCTTGGTTTTCTCCTGTGCTTACTGTCTTATCAATGATGTCTTTCAGTGGGCCTTAGATCAATATTATTATCTCTCATCATCTTCCCATTTCTATTACTCCGTTCTGTCTCTTACTGTATGTTAATCTCTCCATCTCCGTCATATTATCGCTTCCTTCCCTTAGACATTTTTGGTGATGAAACCAATCACTAAAGTTTTTTTTTAAATGAGACTACCAACAGTTTTTTGATACTTTCCGCTTGATGTATGCCCTCGGGTAAATTGCCTCTTGAAGGTCTTTGTTCCTCAGGTCTATCGAGGATAAGGGTTAAACATGGGGTTCACCACCGTGTTTAAAAGAGAAGAACCTTCTTCAGATTGAGGGAGTAGGTCCCTTCAGATGGAACAATGTTGATTGGCGATGAAGTGGACCCGTAATAAAGCACAGACCACAACAAAGTGAGCACTGCAGGTAGAGAAGGCTTTTTATTTCCTTCCGACTGTGGTGATATCCTCATGATGGAGTGGAAAATGAAGATGTAAGGCGAATGACCAACAAACACAAACTGTAGAAGCCCTATAACTAGGCTCCACACAGATACACCTGCTATCCTATGACCATGATCCGCAACAGGAAATCTTCAACATAGGAGCATCACAGAAAAATGGTCAATTGTGCTGGTCCCCAGAAGTCAATGTAAGTAAAAAAAGTAAGTTATCAAATCTTCCAACCGAACCCCTGCACCAAAACCAGGTACCAGGTAATAAGGAGTCTAGATTCTGATGAATAACTAGTGCAGAGGGTCACAAATGGCCATTATTCGGTCAATAAGACATGATGCTGAGAAGACCAAAACATTCTATGATGGCAGAAGCCCCGAAAGAAATACAACTGGGTGAAGCACTCTGGATGGACACCAGCTTGGCCGCTTGAAGGAAGAAGTTCAAGGGATGTTGGTCCACATTGGTGCTGAATTAAGATATCACAGGCTGAGAGTATGAGACCATAAGAATTACATGGG
The DNA here is from genome assembly GCA_019512145.1 of Engystomops pustulosus. Taxonomy (NCBI): domain Eukaryota; kingdom Metazoa; phylum Chordata; class Amphibia; order Anura; family Leptodactylidae; genus Engystomops; species Engystomops pustulosus. The sequence goes on from WNYA01001010.1 coordinate 17,991, forward strand.
TCATCTGAGAGGGTGACAAAAAGCAAACTCAAATCTATGCTGATACGCATTTCCTAACCCACTGTGGCCACATAGACGAACGTTAACGTCCAAACCAAAGAATTTGAAGACTGCTGATTTTCAGAAATCACGCAGATAAACTGTAAGCATGTCTGTCTGGTGACTACTACTGCCCCATGATGTGGAGATGCTTACAGCAGATATAAAGGAAAAACCCCTAAAAATAGAGAAAACAATCATTGTCTCCTGCCCCTAGGGGACCGTCCTTCACTAAGATATTATCGGTATGAGCTGTAGCACATATAATCACCTGATTCCTTTATCAGTCACCATGGGCACATTTACTAAGGGTCCTGAATTCGCGCTTTTTTTCCGCGGTTTTCCGACTTTTAACGTTTTGCGCCGAATTTCCCGAGTTTTTTGGCACAACAGGGATTACATTCAGACTTTGTTTTCCGCACCGAATCGGCGCCGGCTTACATTCGACCCAAAACCGGGGGCGTGGCCGCCTTAAAACTGACATTCGGAATAAATCGTACTATTCAAAAAAAAAAGTGTCGCTTGACACACGACTTACATCACTCAGGAAGGGATGTGAACGCAAGCAGCGACACTCGTGGATATCGCGGGGCGCACGACCTTAGTAAATCCTGGCAATCGCCGAACCTCAATCTGGAGAACGAGCCGCTGTATCGCAACCTCACCGGGAAGTAAGCTTCCCCAATGTCGGATTAAAAACTGCCTCTGCTGTTCCCCCCCCACTTCTAAGAGAACCCGGAACGTTTTGAATGTCTTCCCTACCCCAAGAACAATGAGGCCATAAACAGAATACGGGACTTAGTTCCTTAGAAGACCGTTACACTGTAAATAAACAATATCAATACATACAGATTTTCAATAAGTATATAGGTTATTCCAGTTAATTCCAGTGGATATATAAATTGTCCAATATAAATATTTTCCAGATCGTAAGACCGGCAGCGGCCAAGAGTGTGGAACACTACCCAGGAAGTCTCATGCCTACATGACAAGCAATATGCTATTGAGAAAAGTATGGTGGCATAAAGACCAAAATGGCATTTTTGAAAACAAAGCTATATGTCAGGACAGGGACTAAATTTCATAATTTCAAAATATTTCTCCTCCTCCATAATGTTTGCTAACGTTATGTTTATGTTATCTGAATATGATCTATTGGACTGATGGAAATAAGTTTTTCTTATGTTGATTGGTGTTTGTATAGAAAGTGTTTTAGAAAAGGCATATTGTAATACAAAATTTTTAATGTTCCCCCCCTCTGTAGGCCTTTCTTGTGGTCATGTAGAGCCTGTGTAGTCCTCCCATATACTGTGGACCACGTGAGACACTCAATCAGGTACCAACACACTCGACTGAACAGTCATTGGTGGACTTGTATATAGTTTATTTTTTTCCCCTGATGTATACGTATATACTACTCAAGTAAATGACCAGTTCTAAGCCTAATCCCCAAATTTTACCACAAAAACCTGGGAAAACCTATTGACTAGAGTATAAGCTGAGGGGGGGATGCATTGATCATACCTCCACATGAAGAGCCTGCCAGACCTGCCCCATATTATATAACCAGTATATAGCCAGCACGGGGAAGACAGAAGGTGTAGTTTTGATATATTTCCTTTATTCTCTACTCGAGTATAAAGCCGCGTTTGGCGTTTCATCACATTTTTTTGTGCTGAAAAACTAGGCTTATAACTATTTTCGGAGTGATACATATGTCCCAATTATATGACAGGCGGAGCCCCCTAATTAAGGGCACCTCACAGCTTACAGACGACCCCTAGATCCAGACGGACCCCTATTCCACTGTGATTCTCTGGATGCTTTTCTTAAGTCCCATGCTGCAATGATCAGCGTAAGGTGTCTGTAATGAAGCTTTATTGATAATCCTTTGTCCAATTACAGCAAACAATTTTGAAACTCAATTGTCACTGGGGCCAAAAAAATTGGTCGTATTTACAATTATAACATTACAGTTTTGACTTGCATACAAATTCCACTTAAGAATAACATATGGACGCCGCTTTTGTATGTAACCTGGGGCGGCAGTATTAGAAAGTTTGTGAAAATGTTTTGCCCTCGTAACCGAACCTGTCCAATAAGAACCGTCATCAAGGTACAGTTGAAAGTAATAAAATCTCTCCTAGTGGGTGATGTAGGGGTGGATGATATAATATGAATGGGCTTCAAAGAGGCCAATACGTTCTTTACCACACGCTGGGGCTATACACCCTAGTACTCATGGCTGTGCCAACGCTGGGTTACCCTAGTAACCCATGGCTGTGCCCCCCCTACCCTATTCCCCATGGTGGTTGGCCGATGCTGGGTCACCCCTAGTCCCCATGCTTCTCTGCCGACGCTGGGCTACCCTACTGCCCATGGCGGCGGTGCCACAGGAGTAACTTCTTGACATCATCAGGTTTCGGGAGGGCTCTTTTTTATCATACATTCCTTTATTGAGTTTTTTAAAAAAATAGGATAAGAGACACTAGGATTTGTGATCAGTAACCCCACTGGGTAGTGTCCCTACTCTACAATGCACATAGTCCTGTAAATGTTTGCTTATTCCCGGAGAGTAACTCGGATAACATAGAGAATCAAACATCGATCAGACCTGCACTACTAATGGCAGCAAGCCCAGCCACAAGCAAATAAAAAAAAAATGTATAACGTTATTGTAGCCCTAAGAAGGACTGTTGGGTTCTTGTAGAATCACTCCTGCCTAACACTATTCTAATAGAGATGAGTGATCAGTGAGGAGTGACCAGAGAGGACTGACCACAGAGGAGTGACCATAGAGGAGTGATCTTGGAGGACTGACCACAGAGTAGTCACAAGAGATGAGTGATCAGAAGAGTGACCACAAGGACTGATCACAGAGGACTTTCCCCGAGGAGTGCCCAGACAGGAGTGACCAGAGATGGACAAACACAGACTGACCCCGGGGAGTGGACCACGAGGACTGACCACAGAGGACTGACCACATAGGCTGACCACAGAGGTGTGTGCTTCACTCACTCCTGGGCACTGGCTATAATCTTTGTATCGGTTATGCTGACGTTGTTGTTGTTAATAGAACAATTATACAACAGCAGGGCCTGCCATAGAATGTACACCAACCTGCAACCGTACCACCAGATACATCAGGAAGCCGGAGTCTCCCAATGTCCTGGTGGTGCCAGAGGGCCAGGGTTTCATTATCACTGAGATACTAACACAACCATATTATATATCCCCCCTCTCTTGAGAGAAGATTTACTTTATCACAACTACAGTCTGAGATTTACCAAATTTAGTTTAATATCCAATTAACAGGGAATTGGCTGCCAGATTCCTTGGATAAATTAAATTTAGTTCATTGATTGTCTTGTACGTTCCATATGACTTCATTCACTGTTGGAATGGAGTGTCACAATGATGTTACACTCACAGAATGTGTTTATTTCGGGTCAGTGACTAGTAATAGTACTTGTGACAGAGGATCCAGTTAACATACATAATGTTAAACATAAGATAGAGATGACGACACATGTCGTCCAGCTTGATGCTCGGTCGAGCATTAGGTACTGAACTGCTCGTTACTCGGGACGATACTTCGCCCGCCGAGAAAATGGCAGCTCCCGCCGTTTTGCTTTTTTGGCGGCCAGAAACACGAGCCAATCCACAAGCCAGGAGACTCTGCACTCCACCCAGCATGACGTGGTACCCTTACACGTCGATAGCAGTGGTTGGCTGGCCAGATCAGGTGACCTGGGATAACTAGTCCGCTGGCCGCGCTGCTCGGATCATTCTGTCTCTGATGCCGCAGGGAGAGAGCTGCTTGCTGGTCATGGAAAGCGTTAGGGTGTTCTATTAGCTTACTGTTAGGCAGGAGTGATTCTCAAAGAACCCAACGCCCTTCTTAGGGCTACAATACGTTCTACTTTTTTTATTTTAATTTGCATCTTTTACCATTTTTGTAGGAATTAGCAGGGGACTTGCTACCGTTGTGTTTAGCTCTTAGTGGCACACATATCCATGCAAAGACCGAAGTGGGAAAATTCAGTAGGGGTTGGATTTTCTATAGGCAATAACTCAGTGTCATCTCATCTGGCATAGTAGTTGTGCTTCCTTTGTACTTGGCTAGAAATAGCCATAGGAGATACAAACAGCTTCTTGAAGCCTACAGTAGCGTTCTATATATTTGATTTCTGGTTGATCTGCTGGTGGCTGTAGTTTCTCTTCTGCGAGTGCTGTACTTGCCAATTCTGAGCAATTTGTAGTGAGACTTGCGACCGCGTTGTTTCTGCGCTTAGTGGCGCACATATCCTCGCAAAGGCCGAAGTGGGCAAAATTCAAGTAGGGTTGGATTTCTATTAGGCAATAACTCAGTGTCATCTCATCTGGCATAGTAGTGTGCTTCCTTGATACTTGGCTAGAAAATAGCCATAGAAATACAAACAGCTTCTTGAGCCTACAGTAGCGTTCTATATATTGATTCTGGTTGATCTGCTGGTGGCTGTAGTTTCTGCAGTGCATGTACTTGCCAATTCTGAGCAATTTGTTAGTTGAGACTTGCGACCGCTGTGTTCTGCCTTAGTGGCGCACATTCCATAGCAAAGGCCGAAGTGGAAAATTCAGTAGGGGTGGGATTTCTATTAGGCAATAACTCAGTGTCATCTCATCTGGCATGTAGTGTGCTTCCTTTGATACTTGGCTAGAAAAATAGCCATAAGCAATAGGATAGGATTGTTTTGTTTTAAAAACTAAAAAAAAAAAAAAAAACACAAAAAAAAAAAAAAAAACACAAAAAACAAAAAAAAACAAAAGAAGTAAAAAAAAAAAAAAGTTTATAACTCTCATTAAAAATGTTTACCCGAGGGCTAGGGTAGAGGACGAGGGCGGGACGTGGGCGTCCACTACACTGCAGGGGTCAGAGGCCGTGGTCCTGGGCGGGGTGAGACACCACCTGCTGATGAGGGAGCAGGGGAACCCGCAGAGCTACACTCCCTAGGTTCATGTCTGAAGTTACTGGGACTCGTGGTAAAGCATGTTGAGGCCAGAACAGTGCGAACAGTTGATGTCGTGGATTGCTGACAATGCTTCGAGCAATTTGTCCACCACCAGTCATTCTTCCACGCAGTCCACCCTGTCAACCGAAATCCCCACTCCTCCAGCTCCTGCACCCTCAGCCTCCTCCCCCCCAGTCTGCCCCCTCCCAGGAAAATTTGGCATTGAACCGGCATATACTCTGAGGAACTTTTTTCTGGACCCTTCCCACAGTCACAAACCACTTGTCCGGTTGCTGCTGAGCAATTTTCCGATGCCCAGGTTTTCCACCAGTCACAGTCTGTGGGTGATGATGACCTTCTGACTTAGTGGAAGTGTGTGTAAGAGTGTGTCCGACGATGAGGAGACACGTTTGTCAACAGTGGGGATGTTGTCAGGCAGGAAGTCCGAGGGGGGAGCAACTGAGGGATCGGAGGATGATGAGGTGACAGACCCAAGCTGGGTTGAGAGGCCGGGTGAACACAGTGCTTCTGAGACGGAGGAGAGTCTCACCCTGAACAGGTTGGAAGAGGCGTGGTGGGGCCAGACGGAGAGGCAGGGCCAGAGCTGGTGCATCAGCGCCACTGTTCAACAGTGAAGCTCCCGTGGTGAGGCTCTTGCGGCGAGGGCTAGATCTTCAGAAGTGTGGAGGTTCTTTAAGGAAACACGGATGACCGACGGACTGTGTGTGCAACATTTGCCAAACCACTCAGCAGGGTTTCCACCACTACTAGCTTAACTACCACCAGTATGCGCAGGCATATGAATGCTAAGCACCCCACTCAGTGGCAACAAGCCCGTTCACCTCCGGCCGTGCACACCACTCTCTCCTTCCCTGTGTCAGCTGCTAGTCAGCCCCCTGCCCAGGACCCTGGCACAAAAACCCCATCTTCCCTCCACGATCCTCCACACATCCCCAGCGTTCACTCTCCATACCCCAAGACGCTGGAGCGGAAACGCAAATATATGCAACCCCCCGCACGCCCAACCCTTAATGTGCACATCTCCAGATTGCTTAGCCTGGAGATGCTGCCCTATAGTCAGTATAGACCGAGGCCTTCGCAACCTCATGGCGGCGCCCCCCTCGGTATTCGGTCCCCGCCGCCACTACTTTTCCCGATTGCCGTCCCAGCCCTGCACCAGCACGTGTCAGACAACATCATCCGTGCCCGACCAACCCGTTTCTGACAAGGTCCACCTGACCACGGACAACGTGGACGAGTGCTGCCGGGCAGGGCCACTATATTCGCTGACGGCACATTGGGTTAACTTGGTGGAGGCTGGGACCGAGTCTGACCCTGGGGCTGCTCAATACTGCCGACGCCGAGGATTGCGGGGCCTACCTCGGTCCAGGTGTTTCATCAGGCCTACTATGCCTCCTCCTCCTCCCACCCCTCCTCCACCTCCTCCTCCGAACTACCATCCGGGGCACGGCGCCATCAGTCGGTAGCTCTAGCACAGCAGCAGTGCCGTCGCTAAGCGACAGCAGCGGTGCTCAAACTGCTGCCTAGGCGACAAAGGCACACGCCCAAATCTATTACAGGCATCACGGCGCAGACTGATCTGTGGCTGCAACCGCTGAACCTCAAGCCGGGAATGGTTGTGTGTGACAACGGCCGTAACCTGGTGGCGGCTCTGCAACTCGGCAGACTGACACATGTGCCATGCTGGCCATGTGTTAAATCTGATAGTGCAGCGTTTCTCAAGACATACCCCAATCTGTCTGATTTGCTCACGAAGGTGCGCCGCATCTGTGCGCATTTCAGAAGCCAGCCAGATTCTGCCACTCTCAGGGCAGCGCAGCGCCGCCTTCCAACTTCCCGCTCACCGACTGTTGTGCGACGTGCCCACAGGTGGAATTCAACACTGACCATGTTATCCGAGTTTACCACAGCGCAGTCGATGTAGACTGCCAGATGTCAACTTCCACCCAGACTGGTAGTCAGGTCAGTCAGCTTCCTCAAGTCTACATGAGGAGTGGACGTGATGTCTGATATCGTGTCAGTTGCTGAGTAACTTTGAGGAGTCAACACAGATGGTCAGTGGCGATGGCCGCCATCATCAGCCTCACCATCCCCGCTGCTTGGCCTGTGAAAACTCTCTGTCAGCATGAAGTCGGAAGCTTTTGCGCTCGTCACAAGAGACGGGGGGAAGAATATTCCCTTGTTGATAGCCAAAGCACCCTGAGGGTCTGTTTTCTCAGCGCATATCGGAGGAGGTGGAGGTGGAGGAGGATGAGGAGGAAGAGGAGGAGATATGTTGGCGAGACACAAGAGGGGACCATTGTTGAGTCCTTCACTGTTTCAGCGTGTATGGACAGAAGAAAGGAGTTGGAGGAGTTGGAGGAGGAGGAAATGGACGGCAGGCCAGTGAGAGGGAGTGAATTCTTACGCGTTGTACTTCTGGCGCATATGGCAGATTTCATGCTAGGCTGCCTACTCCCGTGACCCCGCTTTCAAAGATTTATTCCACACCGATTACTGGGTGTTCACTCTCCTGGACCCACGGTAACAAGCAAAATCTTCCCACTCTCATCCCTGGAGAGGAAAGGAGTGTTGAGAATGCATATACCACAGCAGGCCCTGGTGCACAAGCTGAAACAGTATTTCCCTTCTGACAGCGCTAGCGGCAGAGTGCGTAGTTCTGCGGACAAGTACGAGGGAGAGTAGCGAGCAGGCAGCTTGTCCAGCACTGGCAAGGGTACGCTTTACAAGGCTTTTTGCCAGCTTTTGTCACCCAGCAAGACACTGTCACCTGTCCCCAGTCTCGCAAGTAGGCTGATCTTTACAGAAAATGGTGAGGGAGTACGTGCTGACCATACCATCGTCCTAAATGATCACACAGCTCCCTACAACTATGGTTTCAAGCTGACATGTGGCACGAACTGGCGCTGTACGCCTTGGAGGTTCTTGCCTGCCTGCGCTAGCGTCTTGTCCGAGCGGGTTTTCATGCAGCTGGTGGCATCATCACGCTAGCGACACGCCTGTCGACTGACAGCGCTGACAGCTGACGCTTATTAATGAAATAAGGCTGGATTTCTCAGAATTCTCAATCTCCACCAGGTGAAGGAAGCTCAACCGAATAATTGATCCACTCCTCCTCCTCCTCCTCATTTTCCTCCTTCCTCCTCCTCTTTGTACAGTAAAGCCGAGGAAAATGGCTATTTTTTGACAGGGCCCACTGTGCTCTTCATAAGTACTTTCATCATTTAATTTTTCTGGAGGGCCACCTACCCGGTCCTCTGTTTGAAACAATTTTGTGAGTGCCACATCCAGGCACTCAATCTATTCATTTTTCTTGGAGGGCCACCTCCCCGGTCCTCTGTTTTAAAAAATTTTTGGGACTGCCACATACAGGCACTCAATCTATCCATTTTACTGGAGGGCCACCTACTTGCTCCTCTGGTTTGAAACATTTTGGGACCGCCACATACGGCACTCATCTATTCCATTTTACTGCAGGGCCACCTACCTGCTCCTCTGTTTTTGAACAATTTTTGGGACTGCCACATACAGGCCTCATCTTTTCCATTTACTGGAGGGCCACCTACCTGCCCTCTGGTTTGAAACATTTTTGGACTGCCGCATACAGGCACTCAATCTATTCCATTTTACTGCAGGCCACTACCTGCTCCTTTGTTTGAACATTTTTGGGACTGCCACATACAGGCACTCAATCTATTCCATTTTACTGGAGGGCCACCTACCTGCTCCTCTGGTTTGAAACATTTTTGGGACTGCCACATACAGGCACTCATCTATTCCATTTACTGCAGGGCCACCTACCTGCTTCCTCTGGTTTGAACAATTTTTGGGACTGCCACATACAGGCACTCAATCTATTTCCATTTTTACTGCAGGCCACCTACCTGCTCCTCTGGTTTGAAGAATTTTTGGGACTGCCACATACAGGCACTCAATCTATTCCATTTTACTGGAGGGCCACCTCCTGCTCCTCTGGTTTGAAACATTTTTGGGACTGCCACATACAGGCATCAATCTATCCCATTTTTCTGGAGGGCCACCTACCTGCTCCTCTGGTTTGAAAAAATGTTTGGGACTGCCACATACAGGCACTATCCAATTAAATTGTCTCCATAGCAGCCCTCCACACGTTGTCTCCATTGCTACCACCTGGAGTCCACAATCGGTCCATATAGCTCCTCCATCCATCGTCCCTTTATCAAACGAGGTGTGTCAGGCAGAAATTTGGGTTGTTTTCATGGATTCCACATCAAAGTTGTTAACTTTGTCGCCACCCTGCTGTGTTTACCACAAAATATACTGGCAAACTTTACCATTTAGGGATATTATTTCAGCGCTTCTTTGTGCGCATCTGTTTACATTCCCCTCCCCCGGCATACTCCTAAACTTATAAGAACGCTACTTAATACACTTGATCTTATACAAAAGGTTCTTAGAAGTGCTGTTTGGGGAGTAGCCTAGAGACAGGGGCTTGGATTGGCGAAAGCTCGCCTGGCAGCGGAACGCCAGCTCCATGCGCATCATGCGCTTCTTGCGCATCTGTTTACATTCCCCTCACCCGCATATATCCCAAACTTATAAGAACGCTACTACACTTAACTTGGTGCAGGCTGGGACCGAGTCTGACCCTGGGGCTTGTCATATACTGCCGACGCAGTCGAATTGCTGGGGCCTACCGGTCCAGGTCTCAAAGGCCTACTATACCTCCTCCCACCCCTCCCCACCTCCTCCTCCTCCGAATTAACCATCCGTGGGCATGGCGCCATCAGTCGGTAGCTCTAGGCACAGCAGCAGTGCCGTCGCTAAGCGACAGCAGGCGGTGCTGAAACTGCTGAGCCTAGCGATAAAAGGCACGCCGCCCAAGAGCTATAACAGGGCATTCCACATCAAAGTTTTAACTTTGTCGCCACCCGCTGGTAATCCCAAATATACTTGCAAACTTTTAACCATTTAGGATATTATTTCAGCGCTTCTTGCGCCTCTGTTTACATTCCCTCACCCGCCATATCCTAAACTTATAAGAACGCTACTAACACTTTGATCTTTACAAAAGGTTCTTAGAAGTGCGTTTGGGGAGTAGCCTATAGACAGGGGCTTGGATGGCGAAAGCTCGCCTGGCAGCGGAGCGCCAGCTCCATTGCCAAGATCCAACTAACATAGTTTTTAACTGCAGCACCTTAATCTACTACTAGTTGCCACTCCAGTCCTGCCTCCATACATGGTCCCTTATCAAACAGCTGTGTCAGGCAGAATTTGGGTTGTTTCCATGGCTTCCATGTTAACTTTGTCGCCACCCTGCTGTTATCCACAAAATATACTGGCAAACTTTTATCATGTACCGATATTATTTGAGCGCTTCTTGCTCACCTCCTTTGGTTCCCTCTCTGCCACCCATTGGTTTGAAGCCTGTTCCATTTAGGGTATGTCGCCATGACACTCTCTAGCCTGCTGCCGCTGCCTCTGCATGCCGTCCCCTATAGTGTCAGGGTCAATTATTGGATGTTTTAGATGCTATCTAGCTTCATTCTGTCACTCTGTCATGGCAGCTTGTTGCCCATATTTTGGCATAATGGGTGCGATTTAGGCAGCCTCAGAGGCATCCATGCATGCTGCCCCTGCTGTTTCCTGTCCATTTCCGTGGTGTTTTCCATCCTTCTCTGAGGTTCCCACGGTGTTTGGCACTTCCCTGTGCAATCCTTGGTCCCCTTGAAAAATGCTCGAGTCTCCCATTGACTTCAATGGGGCTCGTTACTCGAAACCCGAGCACTCGAGCATCGGGAAAAGTTCGTCCTCGAATAACGAGTAGCCGAGCATTTTAGTGTTCGCTCATCTCTAATAAGGATCATAAGTTAAACTACTCAATTCGAAAGGACTATCCGAAAGGAAATCAAAGATCCCTTTATTGTGAGAGTAGAAACATTTCCCTCATTGAAGATTGCAACACTGACCGCAATCTACACAGTAAAGCAGCCATTATTTTTGATAACATCATCCTATGAATTGGTATTTTATTAAGTAAGATAAATAAATAAAATTTTAGTATTTCCACATACCCAATTGACTCAAATTGGGAATACGGACACATATTAATTATCACTCCAGGGATCCTCATATTCCCTATGGGGTTCAATAGGATGCCTCAGCAAGCACCCCCAAGATCCAATAAGGTCTCTTGGTTTTCTCCTGTGTTACTGATCTAATCAATTGTCTTTCAGTTGGGCCTTAGATCAATATTATTATCTCTTCCGCATTTCTATTACTCCTTTCTCTTACGTATGTTTCTTCTCCATCTCTCATATGACGCTGCACTACCTTAGGACATTTTGGTGATGAAAACCATCACTAAAAGTTTTTTTTTAAATGAGACTACCAACATTTTTTGATACTTTCGGCTTGATGTATGCCCTCGGTAAATTGCTCTTGAATGTCTTTGTTCCTCAGGCTATGAGTGATAGGGTTAACAATGGGTCACCACCGTGTTTTAAAAGAGAAAGAACCTTCTTCAGATTGAGGGAGTAGTCTTCAGATGGAACAATGTTGATGGCGTGAGTGACCCGTAATCACAGACCACAAACAAGTGAGCACTGCAGGTAGAGAAGGCTTTATTCTCTTCCGACTGTGGTGGATATCCTCAGGATGGAGTGGAAAATGAAGATGTAGCTGATGACAACAACACAAACTGTAAGAGCCCGATAACTATGGCCACCAGAGACCACTGCTATCCTATGACCGATGAGTCCGAACAGGAAATCTCAACAGAGGAGGCAATCACAGAAAAATGGTCAATTGTTGCTGGTCCACAGAATTCAATGGTAAGTAAAAGAAAGTAAGTTATCAAAGCTCTACACCGAACCCCTGCACCAAGACCAGGTACCAGGTAATAAGGAGTCTAAGATTCATGATGGAGAATAGTGCAGAGGGTCCACAATGGCCAAAGCGGTCATAGACATGATGCTGAGAAGACAACATTCTTGATTGGCAGAAGCCCCCGAAGAAATACAACTGGGTGAAGCACGCTCTTGGATGGACACCAGCTGGCCGCTATGAAGGAGAGAGTTTCAGGGTGTTGGTTACCACATTGGTGCTGATTAAGATATCACAGGCTGAGAGATGAGACAAAAGAAGTACATGGGGCATCGAGAGGGTGATAACAAAAATCAAAGCGATGATGAACCATTTCCTACCACTGTGGCCACATAGACAAACGTTAACGCCCAAAACACAAGAATTTGAAGACTGCGGATTTCAGAAATCAAGCAGATAGAACTGTAACATGTCTGTCTGGTTACTGCCCCATGATGTGGAGATGCTTCAGCAGATATAAAGGAAACCCCTAAAAATAAAGAAAACAAATCATTGTCTCCTGCCCTAGGGGAGCCTCCTTCACTAAGATTATTATCGTTTAGCTGTAGCACATGATAGCAACTGATTCCTGTGATCAGTCACATGGGGCACATTTACTAAGGGTCTGAATCGCGCTTTTCCGCGGGTTTTCCGAATTTTAACCGTTTTGCGCCGAATTGGCCCGAGTTTTTTGGCACCACGATCATGTTGTGTCACAATCGGCGCCGGCTTGCAATTCGACACAAAACGGGGGCGTGGCCGCCTTAAACCTGACGATTCGGAAAAATCGTACTATTCAAAAAAAAAAGTGTCGCTTGACACACACTTACATCCACCAGGAAGGGGATGGTGAAACGCAGCAGCGACACCTAGTGGATATCGGGGGCGCACGACCTTAGTAATCCTGGCAAGCGCCGAATCCTCATCTGATAACGAGCCGCTGGATCGCAACGCACCGGGAAGTAATCTTCCCCAATATTCGAATTAAACTGCCTCTGCTGTTCCCCCCACTTCTAAAGAGAACCCGAACGTTTTGAATGTCCTTCCCTACCCAAGAATCAATGAGTCCAATACAAATAGGACTTAGTTCCTGTAGAAGACGATACATGTAAAATAAAACAATACAATACATACAGATTCATATAAGTATTATAGGTTATTCCAGTATAATTCCAGGTGTATATATAAATTGTACAATATAATATATTTTCCAGATCGTAAGACCGGCAGCGGCCAAGAGTGTGGACACTACCAGGAAGTTCTCATGACTACATGACAAGCAATATGCTTGAGAAAAGTATGGTGGCCATAAGGACCAAAATGCTTTTGAAAACAAAGAATTATGTCAGGACTAAATTATAAATTCAAAATATTTCTTCTCCTACATAATGTTTGCTAACGATTATGTTGTTATCTGAATTAGGATCTATTGGACTGATGGAAATAAGTTTTCTTTATTTGTTGATGGTGTTTGTATAGAAAGGTTTTAGAAAAGGCATATTGTATACAACTTTTTAATGTTCCCCTCTGTAGCCATTTCTTGTGGTCATGTAGAGCCTGGGTAGTCCTCCCCATATACTGTGGACCACGTGGGCACTCAATCAGGTACACAACAAACTCGACTGAAAGTCATTGGTGGACTTGTTTATAGTTTTTTTTTTCCCTGATGTATAACCGTATATACTCAAGTAATATAACTGACCAAGTATATACCCGAAGCCCCAAATTTTACCACAAAAACCTGGGAAAACCTATTGACTAGAGTATAAGCTGAGGGTGGGAATGCATTGATCATAGCCTCCACATTATATAGCCTGCCACCCTGCCCCATAGTTATATAACAGTAGTATAGCCAGCACGGGGGAAGACAGAATGGTAGTTTTGATATATTTCTTTTACTACGCGAGTATAAGCCGAGTTTGGGTTTCAGCACATTTTTTGTGCTGAAAACTAGGCTTATACTATTTTCTGGAGTGATACATATGTCCCAATTATATTTACAGACAGGCGCCCCCTAATTAGGCACCCAACTTCAGACACCCCTAGATCCAGACGGACCCCTATGCCCACTGTGATCTCTCTGGATGCTTTTCCTTAAGTCCCAGGCTGCAATGATCAGCTGTAAGGTGTCTGTAATGAAGCTTTATTGATAATCCTTTGTCCAATTACAGCAAAAATTTTTGAAACTCCATTGTCCACTGGGGCAAAAAAAAAATTGTCTGTATTTACAATTATAAATATACAGTTTTTGACTTGCATACAAATTCCACTTAAGAATAACATATGGACCCTATTTTGTATGTAACCTGGGGCTGGCAGTATTAAAAGTTTGTGAAAATGTTGGCCTCTGTAACAACCTGTCCAAATCAAGAACAGTCATCAATGTGTCAGTTGAAAAGTAATAAAATCTCTATAGTGGTGATGTAGGGGTGATGAATAATATGAATTGGGCTTCAAAGAGGCCAATACGTTACCACACGCTGGTGCTACACACCCTAGTACCCATGGCTGTGCCAACGCTGGGTTACCCTAGTACCCATGGCTGTGCCCACCCTAACCCTAGTACCCATGGTGGTGGCCGATGCTGGGTCACCCTAGTACCCGGCTCTGCCGACGCTGGGCTACCCTACTGCCCATGGCGGTGCCACAGTAGTAACTTCTTAAATCATCAGTTCGGGAGGGATCTTTTTTTATCATAAATTCCTTTATTGAGTTTTTTAAATAGTATAAGAGACACTGGATTGGGATCAGTAAACCCCAGCATGGGATAGTGTCCCTACTCTACAATGCACATAAGTCCTGTAAATGTTTGCTTATACGGGAGAGTAACTCGAGTAACATAAGAATCAAACATCGATCAGACGTTCTCCGTGATATGATCACTAATGCTGCTCTAGGCCACGCAAACACCTTTTTTGTACCATTTGGCACATTTACTACACCCGGGCCCATTCCGATCCAGTTGCGCGTTCTCTGTCTGGTCTCTGGATTTGGGTCTTTCGGCGATTCACTAGGTCGTTCCTCCACGTCCCCATGTGGCGCTGCGCGATGGAAGTCCCCAAGGCCCGCCGGAATGCCCTGAAATTTCCCCGGCCTATTCTGGTGAAGGTTAAGCCGCGAGTCCCGCGAACTTTTTTTAAAAAAAATCAGGGGTTTTTCCGAATCCGTAGGGTT
Source organism: Engystomops pustulosus (assembly GCA_019512145.1). Taxonomy (NCBI): domain Eukaryota; kingdom Metazoa; phylum Chordata; class Amphibia; order Anura; family Leptodactylidae; genus Engystomops; species Engystomops pustulosus. The sequence goes on from WNYA01001010.1 coordinate 33,059, forward strand.
TTCTTCGCTCAAGCCATGGCCCCCCCCCCCCCCGATTTCATGTCCGCGTGCATGCCGGCACCTGCTTCGTCAAATCTTATAGCGCTGCGCCAAAAATCCCGGGGCAATACAGGACAATCGGTGCCAAATCGGAAATATTCGGTAACATGTTGGGAAAACGCGAATTGGGCCCTTGATAATGACCCCATTGTCCACAATTCACTGAAAGTGCATTGTTCCGATCGGCCGCTCCATAATTGTGTCGCATGGGAAGCCACGCGCTGCGCCAAAAAACGATCATTGTCCGACCAATCCCGTGCAGATTCCTGTTAATATCTGTCCTGCCTTGCAATCCCTATAAGTCAGACGAACTGCGATCCCGCACCCTTAGTAAATAAGCCTAGTTGGTCTTAAGGTGCTGAGATCGTGTACTGATCTGTCGCTTCTAGCTGCCTCAGCAGCGACCCGTGACCTGGAAAGTCTTCCCACTTAGCCCATATCCGGATGGTGTGGTTAGCAGAACCTAATCTGTGCTAACTAAAGTTACTCTGACCGCGACTCAATTAAATCAGAGAATTGGAGAATATGAAAAGACATTGACAATATTGAGAAAGATCAGGTTCCCCAACGATGCCCTGTAAATCCCTGGTTACGCATAGAAGAGCATCTGCTCTCACAAATATTATGGCCCCCAATCAAACACACTGCACTAATAAAACTAGGAGGGTCAGAATTTTAAGAATCCACCAAAAGATTGCGAACAAGGGGCCAAACTTTGTCATTGTTTCCACGATATTATAATACAATGCTACTCACTGTGCTACAACCGATGAAGTGTTTCTCCGTTAAGACCACATTGGGGGACATTCTCTTTGTTTCTGTCTGCTCGTTAAATGTCTCGTTTCCCCCCGACTTTTTGCTGTTGTTCTTTTACTTTATTACTGTTTGATCTTAATTTCCTCCTCAAAAATCTCAAAAAATTTGCAAATCTACAAATAGTTTAAAATCATAGGGGCCGACTGTTGGATGAAAAACAGATTCTGGTCCACTTTATTAAAGTTTTTGCACCAGTTTGACTTTTCGCAACTACAAAACATTCTGCCCAACAAGACATTTAGTATTTCGATTCTGTTGATCGCTCCATCTCTATGAGTTTTTTGTACTTTTATGTAAATAGTGTTCATTCTCCCTTCTACGTAATGGTGTGATTGATTAACTAATTGAGATGTAATGTCATTTAATCCTCCTACAGGAAAAGTAGGAACTAGAGGCCCAAATCTCTTTTCAATTTATCAAATGTGTCCTTGAAATGGTCTATGAAGCCCATAAAAACTTGTCGCAAGTTTTCCCGATCACAATCTATTTCCCTTCCTCCATTCAGGTAGTATGAATCAGTGATAAGCAGCAATTATAGGCCAGAGGCAACAGTGTCTCCTATTTCCCTCAGATCTGTAGGAGTTTGATCTTCCAGGATTAACATTGTATACCGGTGACCGTCATACAACCGAAACACGTAGGAGGTACAGGTATGAAGCCTGCAGTATCATTTAGAATGTAACCATACTGTATCCTATTTTTGAAACATGATAAGTTAGAGATGAGTCGAGCACTAAACTGCTCGGGTGCTCGTTATCGAGACAAACTTTTCCAGATGCTCGAGTGCTCGTCTGAATAACGAGCCCCATGAAGTCATGGGAAGACCCGAGCTTTTTTAATAAAACTGCACATAAAGAAGTGCAAAAAAAACATCCAGATGTTTGCAGATGTTTTACTTGTAATAACACTTGAAAATAACAACTATTCTTCACTGTGCAGGTGTTTTCGCGCAGTGTCTCTCCCGAAGGTTCAGTCCGATATTTTCGTGAGATATGCGCGCACAGCTGCAAAGTGAAGAATAGAATTAAAACATTAAACGTGAAACAGGACCATTTTAAGTGCAGAACACATTGAAGAACAAGATTCTTCACATTCCAGATGTTCCGAATACATCTCCGAACCTACGGGAACAGACGCGCGCGAACACCTTCCAATTGAAGATAGTGTTATTCAATGTGTTCTTACAAGTAAACATCTGCAAAACATTGTAATATTTTTTTTTTTACAGACAAATACTTTTATAGTATTTCAATTTATTGTGCCAAGGAAAAAGCTTCACATGTTAATAGGAAAGAACTCATAAAAAGAAAGAATACCCCTATGACCAATCAAACTACAAGTTACATTCCCACTTTCAGCACCCCTTACAGTGCACAATTTAATAAAATTAAAAATATTATTCATAAATACATCCCGGTTTTAAATCAGGACACTATACTGTGCGAGGTTATGAAGAACGGACATAGGAGTGTGGCCAAACGAGGGAAAACCCTGGGCAATATTCTATCTCCTAGTACATTCAACACAAAGGTTAAAAATAAAAATTGGTTGTCCGTGACGGGTTTTCATAGATGCGGAGGTAACAGATGTGGGGTATGTAAATATGCGGTTAACAGGACGCTAGAATTTAAAATTGATGATAAAACAAATAGAAAGATAAAAACATTCATCAACTGTGACACACAATATGTTGTATATACCATCCAATGCACGTGTTGCTCAATGGTTTATGTTGGCTGTACAATACAAAAATTAAAAACCAGGATCTCACAACATCTCAATAGCATTAAAAATGGTGACTCCCATGCATCAGGAGCCGCCAAACATTTCATTGACATACACAACAAAGATCTCTCCAGTTTTCGCTTTGTGGGTATTGAACAGGTTAACAAACCACCCAGAGGCGGCAACTGGAGAAAACTCCTCCTAAGAAGGGAGGCGTTTTGGATTCTTTCCCTCAATGCAAGGTATCCACACGGGATGAACTCGAAAAATGACCTTTCCTATATTTATTGATATATTAGTTGTACATGCATACTCTGTCTCTTTTCATTGTGATATGAACTTACAGATGTTAATTCTATTATATTGGGTTTTGTTCCTAAAATAGATTAGATCGCTGGTGGTTAACCAGGAAATGACGTGGTTAAATCTAATTATTCAGGTGTTCGACATGGTTAAAATTTGTTGTTTTTATCTCGATGTTCATACCATGACTAAGGCTCTGCTGAGCTGAAACGCGTAGGTCCCTGCCATTGCAACCTACACCTATTATGCACAGGCTATGTGCGCTTTTTTAATGGAAACCAAATAAAGAAAGTTTTTGGATTTTACCCAACAAGTGCTCCGGTTTTTCTTCAAACTTTTTATATGAGATTTAACACATGGGCCAGGCATGGCACATGTGTCAGTCTGCCGAGTTGCAGAGCCGCCACCAGGTTACGGCCTTTGTCACACACAACCATGCCTGGCTTCAGGTTCAGCCACAGATCAGTCTGCGCCGTGATGCCCTGTAATAGCTCTTGGGCGGTGTGCCTTTTATCGCCTAGGCTCAGCAGTTTGAGCACCGCCTGCTGTCGCTTAGCGATGGCACTGCTGCTGTGCCTAGAGCTACCGACTGATGGCGCCATGCCCACAGATGGTAATTCAGAGGAGGAGGTGGAGGAGGGGTGGGAGGAGGAGGAGGCATAGTAGGCCTTTGAGACCTGGACCGAGGTAGGCCCCGCAATCCTTGGCGTCGGCAGTATATGACCAGCCCCAGGGTCAGACTCGGTCCCAGCCTCCACCAAGTTAACCCAATGTGCCGTCAGCGATATATAGTGGCCCTGCCCGGCAGCACTCGTCCACGTGTCCGTGGTCAGGTGGACCTTGTCAGAAACGGCGTTGGTCATGGCACGGATGATGTTGTCTGACACGTGCTTGTGCAGGGCTGGGACGGCACATCGGGAAAAGTAGTGGCGGCTGGGGACCGAATACCGAGGAGCGACCGCCGCCATGAGGTTTCGAAAGGCCTCGGTCTCTAGCAGCCTATAGGGCAGCATCTCCAGGCTAAGCAACTTGGAGATGTGGACGTTGAGGGCTTGGGCGTGTGGGTGGGTTGCGCTATACTTCCTTTTGCGCTCCAGCGTCTGGGGTATGGAGAGCTGAACGCTGGTGGATGCTGTGGAGGATCGTGGAGGCGAAGATGGGGTTTTCGGAGGGGAGGTGTTTGGGCCGTGGTCCTGGGCAGGGGGCTGACTAGCAGATGACACAGGGGAAGGAGCAGTGGTGTGCCCGGCCGGAGGTGAACGGGCTTGACCCCATTGAGTGGGGTGTTTAGCATTCATATGCCTGCGCATACTGGTGGTAGTTTAGCTAGTAGTGGTGGAACCCCTGCTGATCCTGGTTTGGCAAAGGTTGCACACCACAGTCCGTCGGTCATTCTGTGTTTCTTTAAAGAACCTCCAGACTTCTGAAAATCTAGCCCTCGCCACGGGAGCTTGACTACCGGCAACATTTGGCGCTGATGCACCAGCTCTGGCCCTGCCTCTCCGTCTGGCCCCACAACTGCCTCTGCCAACCTGTTCTGCTATAGGACTCGCCTCCGTCTCAGAAGCACTGTGTTCACCCGGCCTATCAACCCAGCTTGGGTCTGTCACCTCATCATCCTCCGATCCCTCAGTCTGCTCCCCCCTCGGACTTCCTGCCCTGACAACAACTTCACCACTGTCTGACAACCGTGTCTCCTCATCGTCCGACACCTCTTTACACACTTCTTCCACTACGTCAATAATGTCATCATCACCCACAGACTGCGACTGGTGGAAAACCTGGGCATCGGAAAATTGCTCAGTAGCAACCGGACAAGTAGTTTGTGACTGTGGGAAGGGTCCAGAAAACAGTTCCTCAGAGTATGCCGGTTCAAATGCCAAATTTTGCTGGGAGGGGGCAGACTGGGGTGAAGGAGGCTGAGGTGGTGGAGCTGGAGGAGTGCTGATTTCGGTGACATGGGTGGACTGTGTGGAAGACTGACTGGTGGACAAATGGCTAGAAGCATTGTCCGCAATTCACGACATCACCTCTTCGCACTGTTCTGGCCTCAACAGTGCTCTACCACGAGTCCCAGTAACTTGAGACATGATGAACCTAGGGAGTGTAGCTCTGCGGCGTTCCCCTGCTCCCCCAACAGCAGGTGGTGTCTCACCCCGCCCAGGACCACGGCCTCTGACCCCTGCAGTAGTTGGACGCTCACGTCCACGCCCTCGTCCTCTTCCCCTAGCCCTCGGGTTAAACATTTTCCAAATTAAAGTGTACACTTTAATTTTTTTTTTTTTTTGTGTTTATTTTATTTTATTATTTTTTTTTTTTTAACAAAACGATGCTATCCTATTGCTATGGCTAGTTTCTAACCTACACTGACAGCACACAACTGGATTTTGTGCTGTGCCTGATGACTTTGAGCTATAAAATGAAATAAAGGTAAAAAAAAAATAAATCAGCAGACTCTGCCTAATTCTAATCAAACCCCTAATAAATTGTCCCACTTCTGTGTTTGAGGTGGATATGTGTGTCACTAAGAGCTAAACACAACGTCGCAGGTCTCCCAGAAAATTCCTCACAATAGGTACTAGCTGCACTACTAATGCCAGCAAGCCCAGCCACAAGCAAACAAAAAAAGGAAAATATAACGCTATTGTAGGCCTAAGTAACGTGGGGTTCTCCTATGGCTATTTTGTAGCCTACAATAGAGGCACACTGCTTTGCAAGATGAGTTTGAGCTATAAATGAAATAAAGGTAAAAAAAAAAAAATCAGCAGACTCTGCCTAATTCTACTCAAACCCCTAATAAATTGTCCCACTTCGTGTTTTGGTGGATATGTGTGCAGTAAGAGCTAAACACAACGGTAGCAGTCCCCCTGGAAATTCCTCACAATATGGTACTAGCTGCACTACTAATGGCACAAGCCCACCACAAGCAAATAAAAAAAAAATGTATACGTTATGTAGCCCTAAGAAGGACTGTTGGGTCTTGTAGAATCCCTCCTGCCTAACCTATTCTAATAGAACACCCAACGCTTTCCCTGACCAGCAGCAGCTCTCTCCCTAGCGGCATCCAGACACAGAATGATCCGAGCAGCGCGGGCAGCGGCTAGTCTATTCCAGGGTCACCTATCTGGCCAGCCAACCACTGCTATCGACGTGTAGGGTACCACGTCATGCTGGGTGAGTGCAGAGTCTCCTGTCTTGTGATGGCTCTGTTTCTGGCCGCCAAAAAGCAAAACACGGGAGATGCCATTTTCTCGAGCGGCGAAGTATTCGTCAGACAACGAGCAGTTTCGAGTACGCTAATGCTCGAACGAGCATCAAGCTCGGACGAGTATGTTCGCTCATCTCTAATTATGACCCATTTCTGCAGCTGTTTTCATGTCCCAGTTCTGTGGCCTATATCCTGCAACCTGAGTCAAGTGGTCAGCCAGTATAGTGGGATGTGATCTGTTGCTTGTCTATAGCTGTGGCCGGTTGCCTGTCTATATCATGTATCGTGAGACCTACATCCAATCTCTACCTGCTTCAAACAGGCACATTGCATCCTTTGACCTGCTGTGTATTGTCTGACCTGTGACCTTCCAACCTGTATCCTCTGACCTTTGGTCTGCTGACAACCAGTATCCTTTGACCTGTTGATTGCATGTCACCCTTGACTTTGATTGATCTTCTAACAGCCTGCATACTGTGACATGTGGTCTTCTGACTGCCTCTATAGTGTGAAGCTGACAGTATACACCCACTGACCTGTGGTCTGCTGACAGTACTAGAACTGTAGTTTCTCTAGTCCTTGCATTCTAATTTGGTAAAATGCACCATATCCCCTTCTGTCCAAGGAGTGCAGTCAGTGGGATCGGGCCAACATGCCGACTCATTTCCTCAGACTTTACACAAACATTTCCAGGAGGCCTCATCCAACACCATAGGACTGAAGTAGAACAGAAGGTATGAACCAAATAAGTGAAATCAAGTAGAAGACCTACCAGAGGGAGATCAGCTCCGTATTATGGTTATGGATGTTAGAATGAGACATGAGAGCTCCTGGAGGTGTATTGTGTACAGGATACAAGACTTCTCCCCATATTCTGTACCTCATCATACTGGACACTGTACATACTAGACATAAATGGAACCAAATTAACCCAAAGTCTGACCTGCATCTTTAGTGACTTTTTGAGCAGAGACAAAAGTAATAAAAATAAAAAAGTCTAGTCATATGGACATAACTTTCCTGCACTTCACTGAAGTGAAACAAAGTTCTCCCATTAATGACACAGGGATAAGACTTTTTCCAAACTTCTGTAAAAGTTGGTAATCCCAGAGAGTATCTCCAGAGGGTTCGATGTGACGCGTCCAGGACCAACACATGGAACACCTCTCTATATAATGATCGACTGGTAATGCTGGGTCTTTCCTCTGGAGAGATCCATCGATCCCCACACTGAATTGTCATCTGACCAGAGAACCAGCAGCGATTCATCCTGGAGTAGACTTTCTGGGAGCAGTGGAGAGTTACCTCGGTAGTTGTTTATATGATGTATGTGGTGGCCATATTACTGCTGCCTTCTGTATGGAGCTGTGGTCACATAGAGTTTCATGAACCTCTCCTCAACCTGGCTCGGTCTTACAGGGGTCTTCGTTCCCTTCTGTCCCCATCTCAGATGTTCCATTGGATTTACTCCATTACAAATTGGTGATGTGTTCAGTACTTTCCCCTTGTTGTATATGAGAAGTAGGTGCATTGTATTGCTAGATTAAGTACATTTCACCACATTATGTGAAAGATAAGTTAAAGGAAACCTACCATCATGGATCTACCTCAGGTAGGTTGTGTGTTATGAAGTGTAACCAATGCTTTTGGGAATAAAACTTTTTGTGCCCCAGAACTTAATAAAACTTTAATTTGATATATATGCAGAGCTACTGGGGCGTGGATTAGTCGCATGGAGCGGAGGCTACGGCTACTCCACCCCCAGAAGACTCTTCTGATCCCTCCTAACCCATCTTCAGCTCGCTGTGCACACTCATCTGAATAATACGGATGCTTGTAGCTGCGAGGCCTCAGCTAAAGCCGGAGCTACTGGTACGTGCCCAGAACTCCGGCTTCTCAGGCATGTGTGCATCTTCTGGGGCACGGAGTAGCTAATCCACCGCCCAATAGTTTTCTATATATACATAATTAAAGTTCTGGGGCACAAAAGTTGTATGACAAAAGCATTAGGTTACACTACATAACACACAACCTACTGCCTGTCCCGACTACAATTCGCTCTATGACTATGTACTCTGCCTTGGTCGCCACCGTGGACAAAGTCGTGTCCTGTGCCTGCTTTGCGGCAGTCTCTGGTGACAACCGGGTACCATTAGTCTCCGCTCCCAGGTGTCGACTTACGTCATTGTCCGCAGTGGCACAAAGGGTCCACCCCACTGATCCTGACACAGGTTTTGTAACAGGCACTCTAGGGGGCCCAGTTGATGATAAGGTAAAATTATGGAATGACCCCTTCCCAAGGTCATTGCTGTTATTCACTTGCTTTGCCCTGTTTGGCCATCTATGCGCAGTGAATACTCCCAAATGCGCTCTCTACCTCTGCAAAGGCCCCTGTCACTCTCAAGTGCTGGTAGTCAGGGAATCAGTTGGTCTCCCTCATCATAACTGAAATAAAGTGGCAAACCCGTAGATGATAGTATTATGACGAGCGAGTGTTTAGCTCTGGTTACTTTTCAAGCAGAGACGGAGACAGAAGTCCAAAATCTTCCTTTTTTTGGAAAGGTGCGATATCAGGATTTTCAGTGCTATGTTCAATTCCAAGCCCCTGATAAAACAGAACAATGGAAACCCCAAAGAGTGGGAACTACACTTGTTATGATGCATCAAGAGGTTTCACCCATCCAAGGCACCATTAAAATCTTTACAATTGGACCAGAAAACAATACTTGTGAATGATGTTTTTTTTTTGCAATTTTTTTGTCGCTATATGGGACCTAACTCTCCTTGTGCTATGATTATGCCCATTTCTCCAGCTGTTTTCATGTCCCGTTCTGTGGCCTACATCCTGCAACCTAAGAAAAGTGGCAGCCAGTAGAGTGGGACGTGATCTATTGATAACCTTTAGCTTGTGGCCTGCTGCCAGTCTATATCATGTATCGTAAGACCTCTGTCCAATCTGTATCCTCTGACCTCTTCAACTGATACACCGTATCCTGTGACCTGCTGTGTATTGTCTGACCTGTGACCTTCCAACCTGTATCATGTGACCCGCTTTAACCTGTATCATCTGACCTTTGGTCTGCTGACAACCATATCCTGTGACCTGTTGATTGCAGTCACCCTTGGCTTTGACTAACCTTAAACAGCCTGCATACTGTGACCTGCGTTCTGCTGACTCTGTATGTGAAGCAGCCACAATGACAGTATGTACCCACTTACCTGTGGTCTGCTGACTTCCTCTATAGTGTGAAGCTGACAGTATACTCCCACTGTCCTGTGGTCTGCTGACAGTAGTAGATTGTAGTCCGCTAGCCCTTGATTCATCCTAATTTAGTATAATCACCACTTCCCCTCTGTACAAGGTATGAAATCAGTGGGATCGGGCCCAACATGCCGACTCATTTCCACAGACTTCACACAACTATTCCAGGAGGCCTCTCCAACACCATTGGACTGAAGTAACAGAAGGTATGAACCAAATACTCTTCTGGATAAATTGTCAGAAGTTTCCTCCAGATCCCTCATGAAATCAAGTAGAAAACCTACCAAGGGATCAGCGCTCCGATTATGGTTTAATGATGTAAATGAACCTGAGAGCTCCTGGAGTGTAATGTGTACAGGATACAAGACTTCTCACCATGTTCGGCACCTCATCACTGGACACTGTACATACTGGACATAAATGGAACCAAATTAACCCAAGGTGAATCAGCTCTTTAGTGACTTTTTGAGCAGAGAGACAAAAGTAATAAAAATAAAAAGTTTAGTCATATGGACATAACTTTCCTGCACTTCACTGATTGAAACAAAGTTCTCCCATTAATGACACAAGAATAAGACTTTTTCCAAACTTCTGTAAAAGTGGGTAATCCCAGAGAGGTATCTCCAGAGGTTCGATGTGACGCGTCCAGGATAACACATGGAACATCCTCTATTAATGATCTGACTGTGAATGCTGGGTGCTTCTTCCTCTGGAGGAGATCACATCGATTCCACACTAAGATTTCCTTCTGGACCAGAAGAACCCAACAGCGATTCATCCTGGAGAAGACTTACGTGGAGAGTTTCCTGCTGGTAGGTGGATTTATTATGATGTATAGTGGTGTCCATATTACTGTGCTGCGCCTTCTGTATGGAGCTGTGGTCACATAGAGTTCATGCACCTCTACTCTACCCTATGGTGTCTTACAGGGGGTCTTCTGTCCCTTCTGTCCCATCTGAGGTGCTCCACTGGATTTACTAGTAATTTGGTTGATGTGTTCAGTACGGTCCTTTCCCTTGCTGTATATGAGCAAATGTGCATCTTATCTGTTAGGTTTAACTACATTTCACCCCATTATGTTAAAGCTCCACATTGGCGACTACTCTGCCCCCTGTACCTTTTTAGAAAATTTGTATGTACATCAAATTAAGGTTTTGTTAAGTTCTGGGCACAAAAAGTGTTATACAAAAAGCATTAGGTTACTACATACACACAACCTACCTGAGGTAGATCCGTGATGGTAGGTTTCCTTTACTTAGCTTTAACATAATGTGGTTTAAGTAGATAAATCTGCAGATCACGGCACATTCTGCTCATATACAGCAAGGAAAAGTCCTGAACACATTTTCTAAGTAATATATTTCAATGGCAACTGAGGTCGGTAACAACCCATCCAAAGATGTCAGTCAAGGTGAGAGGTGACGGCCTACCCCTCCATGACCTGGAACACACTCAACCACGAGGCTCCAGTAATGTCAGGACATGGATAGTGAGCCCCCAAGCTGTCCCTGCCGCTCTTTGTCCACCCTAAGCAGTAACCACACAAAACACAATATAAACCTCCCAAGTTGCCAACAGAAAAACAACAAAAGCCAATTGTTCAAGACAAGCAATAGTGGGAAATAATGGAGCTAATGTAAACAAAAAACAGGAGTAGCAAGAACGAGTCGGTGCAGGAGATATGGCGCACACGGGGCTTAAGTCAGAGTTCTCCAGTAAAAATCTGAATTTCTGGGGCACAAAACATTTTAATACAAAAAGCATTAGTCTATACTACAATGCGTAACCTTCCACCAGATCTACCTATGTAGGAAGTTCATGATGGTAGGTTTCCTTTAAGGTAAGTTAATGCCTCTTAAGTCACTAACCAGTTTTGAACCGGTAAGATGATAGAGGAGATAATCTAACAACCTGTGTCCCCACGAGAGGAGAGGTCTGATTGCCAGTGATTTGAGTTTTTGACCTCCAATGTCTTTCGTAATAGATTCTCATCTTGATATGCAACATCACAATTTTAGCAAAGTGACGAGATTCTGCTCTTGGGATTCAAGATTTAAAAGTTTAATGTTAGTTTTTTTCTTCGCTTCGCTCATCGTACTGTGTGACCATATGTGGGAACCTCCTGATCATTGTGGTGGTGTCCTCCACAGATCCCTCCACTCTCCCATGTACTTCTTCCCACACAACTCTCCTTCTCCATATCCTCCTGACCACCACCATCGTACCCAACTGCTCCACACTGTGTTATATGTAGGGAAGTTCTATTCTCTTATTGGCTGCTTTGCTCAGTTTTACTTTTTTTTCAGCAGCTGAGGCCCTGGAATGTCTTCTCTGACTGTGATGTCCTATGACAGGTACCAGGCCATCTGTAACCCTCTACATTATGCCTCAGTCATGACCTCACATGTTGCCTACGAGCCATTGTCTTGTGTTGTTGGTGCATTTTTTTTACAGTCTTATGATTTTTTTAACAGTGCGTCAATTGGATTTCTGCGGACCCAAACGTCATTGTCCACTTCTTCTGGTGACCTGGACCGTTTGCTGGAGCTTTCCTGCTCGGACACTTTAATAATGAAGCTGGAGACTCTGTTTCTGGTTATATTTCTTGCTATCTGCCCGGTATGTGTTATCATAGTCTCCTATGTGTATATAATCTTCACGATACTGAAGATACCCCTGTGACCGGGAGCGAAGACCTTCTCCACCTGTAGTGCCCACCTCACTGTGGTCTCGCTGTTTTATGGGATCCATCACCATCTATTGTGTTTCCTCGAAAGCAAAGGCAAAGACATATCTATCCTTATTCTACACTGTAGTAACTCCCTCTCTTAACCCCATTAATAACACCTGAGTAATTCAGATATTAAGCGGCTCTTAAGAAACTTTGAAAAACATCTTTGCATGTGCACTGAATAAACCTTTATAACCATGGCACAGCATGGTCCCTCTGGCTCATAGCCAAGGATCTGTTGACTTCACCGCACCCCTCAGTTTTTCCAGTAAGTTCTTCCAGGAGGCTGGAGCCTATTCATCGAGTATAAAATAATGAGACCAGTACTATTGACGGATGTTGGTCTGATACAAGGATATTTCAGGTCCTCTGCTGTGTTCTATAAGGTACCAAGCTTTTATAGATCTCTGTGCTTCTCTAGGAGACATTACGGGCCACAATATGTCGCTAGTATGAAGATAGATCGGGGGGGGCATTCATCAATTGTGGTACGGGTCCATTTTTTCACGGCACAATGAATTGGTGGCCTACTAAAATGGTTTCTGAGTTTCTCCACGTTAATGAAGGTGAAATTGAACTTGGTAGACTATCTTTTTAGCTTGTCTTTTTTGGGTGCCAAATTTGAGCTGAAAAGGGTTGGGATTAGCAAGCTGCATCCAGATGAGTGACCAAAAATGGGCCCCCTAGTATATAGTCGCTCTGCCCCCTAGTGCATAGCCAGCCAGCCTGTACCACCCAGTAAATAGAAACCCAGCCCCCTGCCTCCCAGTGGATAGAAAGCCAGCCAATGCCCTTCCTATATAGTTGCAACTCATATTCCCAGTAGATGCCTGCAACCCTGCCCCCAGTATACAGCCGGACCCCCACTGCCACCCAGTTTATACCCACCCTCCACCCAAGGTATGCCTACTTAAACACTTTTAAGAAAAATTATTTTATTAGCATAGTGTTTACATTGTATTCAGTCACATTGTAAAGAACGTTGTTGGAACATTTTAAGTATCTATTTTTTTTTTTTGTACCAAAATGTGCAAAATTTTCCCCTGGTTATTTGTTTATTTTTTTCTATTATTCTACTAAATGCCCATTTCTGAATGCAACGGGACAGTACACTCCCAGTTTGATCAATTAGATGAGTCTTACGTAAAAAAATAAGATTATTCAGAGTTTTTTTTAGTTTTTGTATTTACTGAAACTTTAAAACTGTGTCCCACGCCACTCCCAGGCAAAGGGAAAAATGTCCCCACAATGGATGAGAAGGGTATTAGAGTTAAATTACAGAGCGAATTTTGATAGACTAAGGCAAACATTTATATATATTAAAGAAAATCTGCACTAGAACATAAAATACAAAAGAGACAAGAGATGAGTGATCAGAGAGGACGGACCACAGGGACTGACCAGAGAGAGTGCTAGAGAGAAGTGGCCACAGAGTGACTGACCACAGAAGACGACACAGAGGACTGACCAGACAGGACTGACCACAAGGAGTGACCAAAGAGGAGTAACCAGAGAGAGTGGACCACAGAAGAGTGACCAAAGAGGTAGTGACCAGACAGGACTGACACAGAGGAGTGACAATATGATGATTAGTGAGGAGTGACCGAGAGGACTGACCACAGAGGAGTGACAAAGAGTGATCATGAGATGCCAGAGATGACTGACCAACAAAAAGAAAAAGGAGTGACCATAGAGGAGTGATCTTGGAGGACTGACACAGAGTAGTCACAAGAGATGATGTGATCAGAGAGGAGATTGACCAGCAAAGGACTGATCACAGAGGACTGTCCACAGAGGAGTGCCCAGAGCAGGAGTGACCAGAGTAGGACAAGAACACAGAGACCGTGACCCCGGGGAGTTGACCAGAGGATTGACACAGAGGGACTGACCACATGAGGACTGACCACAGAGGTGTGTGCTTCACTCACTCCTGGGCACTGGCTATAATCTGTGATCGGTTATGCTGAACGGTTGTTGGTTAATAGAACAATTATACAACAGCAGGGCCTGCCATAGAATGTACACCAATGCAAACCGTACCACCAGATTACTCAGGAAGCCGGAGTCTCCCAATGTACCTGGTGGGTGCCGAGAGGCCAGGGTTTCATTAATCCTGAGATACTAACCACAACCATATTATATATCCCCCCTGCCTAACACTATTCTAATAGAACACCCTAACGCTATCCCTGACCAGCAGCAGCTCTCTCCCTAGCGGCATCCAGACACAGAATGATCCGAGCAGCGCGGGCAGCGGCTAGTCTATTCCAGGGTCACCTGATCTGGCCAGCCAACCACTGCTATCGACGTGTAAGGGTACCACGTCATGCTGGGTGGAGTGCAGAGTCTCCTGGCTTGTGATTGGCTCTGTTTCTGGCCGCCAAAAAGCAAAACGGCGGGAGCTGCCATTTTCTCGAGCGGGCGAAGTATTCGTCCGAGCAACGAGCAGTTTCGAGTACGCTAATCCTCGAACGAGCATCAAGCTCGGACGAGTATGTTCGCTCATCTCTACTTATAATGAATACACATCATCTCCATCTCTCCATGTTTATGATGGTTTATGGAAGGGCATGTGATATGGAGCTACATGAACCCCATGTATTCATGTGACATGCTCTAGGCTCATTAAAAGAGGGACCCCATGTTTTCCTGGAAGCATTGTTAGTAAAAATGAGCTCACTATTATGGCATGTAATGGAACATGACACATTCTGAAAAGCATATTCACATGTATTGTACATGAAAATGGCATTGAATATCTTTTCTATTCTATTCTATCTCCTGCCAGAAGGGTACTAATAAAACTAATTGCATTGCAAACGTTTTCTTTATAATGATCTGACTGGTAATGCTGGGTCTTTCCTCTGGAGGAGATCCCATCGATTCCCACACTGAGATTGTCATCTGGACCAGAAGAACCCAGCAGCGATTCATCCTGGAGTAGACTTTCTGGGAGCAGTGGAGAGTTACCTGCTGGTAGGTGGATTTATAATGATGTATAGTGGTGGCCATATTACTGCTGCCTTCTGTATGGAGCTGTGGTCACATAGAGGTTCATGAACCTCTACTCAACCCTCTGGTGTCTTACAGGGGTCTTCTGTCCCTTCTGTCCCCATCTCAGATGTTCCATTGGATTTACTCCATTACAAAATTGGTGATGTGTTCAGTACTTTTCCCCTTGTTGTATATGAGAAGTAGGTGCATTGTATTTGCTAGATTTAAGTACATTTCACCACATTATGTGAAAGATAAGTTAAAGGAAACCTACCATCATGGATCTACCTCAGGTAGGTTGTGTGTTATGAAGTGTAACCTAATGCTTTTGGGAATAAAACTTTTTGTGCCCCAGAACTTAATAAAACTTTAATTTGATATATATGCAGAGGCTACTGGGGCGTGGAGTAGTCGCACTGTGGAGCGGGAGCTACGGCTACTCCACGCCCCAGAAGACTCTTCTGATCCCTCCTAACCCAGTCTTCAGCTCGCTGTGCACACTCATCTGAGAATACGGATGCTTGTAGCTGCGAGGCCTCAGCTGAGAAGCCGGAGCTACTGTACGTGCCCAGAACTCCGGCTTCTCAGGCGAATGTGTGCATCTTCTGGGGCACGGAGTAGCTAATCCACGCCCCAATAGTTTCTATATATACATAAGATTAAAGTTCTGGGGCACAAAAGTTGTATGACAAAAGCATTAGGTTACACTACATAACACACAACCTACTGCCTGTCCCGACTACAATTCTGCTCTATGACTATGTACTCTGCCTTGGTCGCCACCGTGGACAAAGTCGTGCCTGTGCCTGCTTTGCGGCAGGCTCTGGTGACAACCGGGTACCACTTAGTCTCCGCTCCCAGGTGTCGACTTACGTCATTGTCCGCAGTGGCACAAAGGGTCCACCACCACTGATCCTGACACAGGTTTTAGTAACAGGCACTCTCTAGGGGGCCACAGTTGATGATAAGGGTAAAATTATGGAATGACCCCTTCCCAAGGTCATTGCTGTTATTCACTTGCTTTGCCCTGTTTGGCTATCTATGCAGGTGAATACTCCCAAATGCGCTCTCTACCTCTGCAAAAGGCCCCTGTCACTCTCAAAGTGCTGGTAGTCAGGGAATCAGTTGGTCTCCCTCATCAGTAACTGAAATAAAAGTGGCAAAACTCATAGATGATAGTATTATGACAGAGCGAGTGTTTAGCTCTGGTTACTTTTCAAGCAGAGACGGAGACAGAAGTCCAAAAATCTTCCTTTTTTTGGAAAGGTGCAGATATCAGGATTTTCAGTGCTATGTTGCAATTACAGAGCCCCTGATAAAACAGAACAATGGAAACCCCAAAGAGTGGGAACTACACTTGTTATGAATACATCAAGAGGTTTGACCCATCCAAGGCAGCATTAAAATCTTTACAATTGGACCAGAAAACAAATACTTGTGAATGATGTTTTTTTTTGCAATTTTTTTGTCGATATATGGGACCTAACTCTCCTTGTGCTATGATTATGTCCCATTTCTACAGCTGTTTTCATGTCCCAGTTCTGTGGCCTACATCCTGCAACCTAAGAAAAGTGGCAGCCAGTAGAGTGGGACGTGATCTATTGATAACCTTTAGCTTGTGGCCTGCTGCCAGTCTATATCATGTATCGTAAGACCTCTGTCCAATCTGTATCCTCTGACCTGCTTCAAACTGATACACCGTATCCTGTGACCTGCTGTGTATTGTCTGACCTGTGACCTTCCAACCTGTATCATGTGACCTGCTTTAAACCTGTATCATCTGACCTTTGGTCTGCTGACAACCAGTATCCTGTGACCTGTTGATTGCATGTCACCCTTGGCTTTGACTAACCTTATAACAGCCTGCATACTGTGACCTGCGTTCTGCTGACTCTGTAGTGTGAAGCAGGCCCAATGACAGTATGTACCCACTTACCTGTGGTCTGCTGACTTCCTCTATAGTGTGAAGCTGACAGTATACACCCACTGTCCTGTGGTCTGCTGACAGTAGTAGAATTGTAGTCTCGCTAGCCCTTGCATCCTAATTTAGTATAATGCACCACTTCCCCTTCTGTACAAGGTATGAAGTCAGTGGGATCGGGCCCAACATGCCGACTCATTTCCACAGACTTCACACAAATATTTCCAGGAGGCCTCATCCAACACCATTGGACTGAAGTAGAACAGAAGGTATGAACCAAATACTCTTCTGGATAAATTGGCAGAAGTGTCTCCAGATCCCTCAGAAATCAAGTAGAAGACCTACCAGAGGGAGATCAGCTCCGTATTATGGTTTATGGATGTAGAATGAGACATGAGAGCTCCTGGAGGTGTAATGTGTACAGGATACAAGACTTCTCACCATGTTCTGCACCTCATCATACTGGACACTGTACATACTGGACATAAATGGAACCAAATTAACCCAAGGTGTGATCAGCATCTTTAGTGACTTTTTGAGCAGAGAGACAAAAGTAATAAAAATAAAAAGTTTAGTCATATGGACATAACTTTCCTGCACTTCACTGAAGTGAAACAAAGTTCTCCCATTAATGACACAAGGAATAAGACTTTTTCCAAACTTCTGTAAAAGTTGGTAATCCCAGAGAGGTATCTCCAGAGGGTTCGATGTGACGCGTCCAGGATAACACAATGGAACATCTCTCTATATAATGATCTGACTGGTAATGCTGGGTCTTTCCTCTGGAGGAGATCACATCGATTCCCACACTAAGATTTCCTTCTGGACCAGAAGAACCCAACAGCGATTCATCCTGGAGAAGACTTACAGTGGAGAGTTTCCTGCTGGTAGGTGGATTTATTATGATGTATAGTGGTGTCCATATTACTGCTGCCTTCTGTATGGAGCTGTGGTCACATAGAGGTTCATGCACCTCTACTCTACCCTATGGTGTCTTACAGGGGTCTTCTGTCCCTTCTGTCCCTATCTGAGGTGCTCCACTGGATTTACTAGTAATTTGGTGATGTGTTCAGTACTGTTTCCCTTGCTGTATATGAGCAGAATGTGCATCTTATCTGTTAGGTTTAACTACATTTCACCCCATTATGTTAAAGCTCCACAGTGCGACTACTCTGCGCCCCTGTAGCCTTTTTAGAAAATTTGTATGTACATCAAATTAAGGTTTTGTTAAGTTCTGGGGCACAAAAAGTGTTATTACAAAAAGCATTAGGTTACACTACATAACACACAACCTACCTGAGGTAGATCCGTGATGGTAGGTTTCCTTTAACTTAGCTTTAACATAATGTGGTTTAAAGTAGATAAATCTAGCAGATACACGGCACATTCTGCTCATATACAGCAAGAGGAAAAGTACTGAACACATTTTCTAAGTAAATATATTTCTAATGGTACAACTGAGGTCGGTAACAACCCATCCAAAGATGTCAAGTCAGAGGTGAGAGGTGACGGCCTACCCCTCCATGACCTGGAGACACACTCACCACAGGAGGCTCCAGTAATGTCAGGACATGGATAGTGAGCCCCCAAGCTGTCCGCTGCCGGCTCTTTGGTCACACCCTAAGCAGTAACCAACAGAAAACACAATATAAACCATCCAAAGTTGCAACAGAAAGAACAAACAAAAGCCAATTGTTCAAGACAAAGGAATAGTGGGAAATAATGGAGCTAATGTAAACAAAAAAACAGGAGTAGCAAGAAACGAGTGCGGTGCAGGGAAATATGGCGCACACGGGGCTTAAGTCAGAGTTCTCCAGGTAAAAATCTGAAGGTTCTGGGGCACAAACAGTTTTAATACAAAAAGCATTAGTCTATACTACAATGCAGTAACCTTCCACCAGATCTACCTATGTAGGAAGTTCATGATGGTAGGTTTCCTTTAAGGTAAGTTAATGCATCTTAAGTCATCTAAACCAGTTTTTGAACCGGTAAGAATGATAGAGGAGAGAATCTAACAACCTGTGTCCCCACGAGAGGAGAGGTCTGATTGCCATGTGATTTGATTTGTTGACCTCCAATGTCTTTCGTATAGATTCTTCATCTTGAATATGCAACATCACAATTTTAGCAAAGTGACAGAGATTCTGCTCTTGGGATTTCAAGATTTAAAAGGTTTAAATGTTAGTTTTTTTCTTCTGCTTCTGCTCATCTACTGTGTGACCATATGTGGGAACCTCCTGATCATTGTGGTGGTGTCCTCCAGCAGATCCCTCCACTCCCCCATGTACTTCTTCCTCACACAACTCTCCTTCTCCGATATCCTCCTCAGCACCACCATCGTACCCAACATGCTCCACACTGTGTTATATGAAGGAAGTTCTGTGTCTCTTATTGGCTGCTTTGCTCAGTTTTACTTTTTTTCAGCAGCTGAGGCCCTGGAATGTCTTCTTCTGACTGTGATGTCCTATGACAGGTACCAGGCCATCTGTAACCCTCTACATTATGCCTCAGTCATGGACCTCACATGTTGCCTACGAGCCATTGTCTTGTGTTGGTTGGTCATTTTTTTTACAGTGCTTATGATTTTTTTAACAGTGCGTCAATTGGATTTCTGCGGACCCAACGTCATTGACCACTTCTTCTGTGACCTGGAACCGTTGCTGGAGCTTTCCTGCTCGGACACTTTTATAATGAAGCTGGAGACTCTGTTTCTGGTTATATTTCTTGCTATCTGCCCGGTAACTGTTATCATAGTCTCCTATGTGTATATAATCTTCACGATACTGAAGATACCCTCTGTGACCGGGAGGCAGAAGACCTTCTCCACCTGTAGTGCCCACCTCACTGTGGTCTCGCTGTTTTATGGATCACTTATCACCATCTATGTGTTTCCTCGAAAGCAGAATGCAAAGACAATTCTATCCTTATTCTACACTGTAGTAACTCCTCTCCTTAACCCCATCATATACAGTCTTAGTAACACAGATATTAAGCGGGCTCTTAAGAAACTTTTGAAAAACATCTTTGCATGTGAACTGAATAAAACCTTATAACCATGGCACAGCATTGTCCCTCTGGCTCATATGCCAAGGATCTGTTGACTTCACAGCGCACCCCTCAGGTTTTTCCAGTAAGTTCTTCCAGGAGGCTGGAGCCTATTCATCGAGTATAAAATAAGGAGGCCAGTACCTATTGACATATGTGGTCTAATACAAGGATATTTCAGGTCCTCTGCTGTGTTCTGTAAAGGTATCAAGCTTTTATAGATCTCTGGTGCTTCTCTAGGAAGACATTACGGGCCACTAAATATGTCGCTAGTATTGAAGATAGATCGGGGGGGCATTCATCAATTGTGGTACAGGGTACATTTTTTCAGCGCACAAATTGTACAGTAATTTAGACTGGGATTTTAGATTGCGGCACAATGAATTGGTGCACTACTAAAATGGTTCTGAGCTGTCTCCACGTTAATGAAGGTGAAATTGAACTTGGTAGACTATCTTTTAGCTTGTCTTTTTGGGTGCCAAAATTTGAGCTGAAAAAGGGTTGGGATTAGCAAGCTGCATCCAGATTGAGTGACCAAAAATGGGCCCCCTAGTATATAGTCAGCTCATGCCCCCTAGTGCATAGCCAGCCAGCCTGTACCACCCAGTATATAGAAACCCAGCCCCCTGCCTCCCAGTGGATAGAAAGGCAGCCAATGCCCTTACTATATAGTTTGCAAG
The DNA here is from genome assembly GCA_019512145.1 of Engystomops pustulosus. Lineage (NCBI taxonomy): Eukaryota > Metazoa > Chordata > Amphibia > Anura > Leptodactylidae > Engystomops > Engystomops pustulosus. Next base: position 53,783 of record WNYA01001010.1, read on the forward strand.
CTCATCTTCCTTAGTATATAGCCTGCCAACCCATGTCCCTAGTATATAGCCTGCCAGCCCATGTCCCTAGTATATTGCCTGCAGCACCTGCCCCCCAGTATGTAGCCTGACAGCCTCTGCCCCAGTATTTTGCCAGCCAGTCCATGCCCACTAGTATATAGCCTGCAACCCCTGCCCCCAGTATACAGCCGGCAGCCCCTGCCACCCAGTTTATACCCAGCCCTCCGCCCAAGGTATGCCCACTTAAACCACTTTAAGAAAAATTATTTTATTAGCATATTGTTTACATTGTATTCAGTCACATTGTAAAGAACGTTGTTGGAAGCATTTTAAGTATCTATTTTTTTTTTTGTACCAAAATATGCAAAATTTTTCCCCTGGTTATTTGTTTATTTTTTTCTATTATTCTACATAAATGCACATTTCTGAATGCAACTGGGACAGTTACACTCCCAGTTTTATCAGTTAGATGAGTCTTAGGTAAAAAATAAGATTATTCAGAGTTTTTTTAGTTTTTGTATTTACTGAAACTTTAAAACTGTGTCCCACGCCACTCCCAGGCAAAGGGAAAAATGTCCCACAATGGATGAGAAGGGTTAATTAGAGGTTAAATTACAGAGCGAATTTTGATAGACTAAGGCAAACAATTTATAAATATATTAAAGAAAATCTGCACTAGAACATAAAATACAAAAAGAGACAAGAGATGAGTGATCAGAGAGGACGGACCACAGAGGACTGACCAGAGAGGAGTGACTAGAGAGAAGTGGCCACAGAGGACTGACCACAGAAGACTGACCACAGAGGACTGACCAGACAGGACTGACCACAAAGGAGTGACCAAAGAGGAGTAACCAGAGAGGAGTGACCACAGAAGAGTGACCAAAGAGGAGTGACCAGACAGGAGTGACAATAGATGAGTGATCAGTGAGGAGTGACCAGAGAGGACTGACCACAGAGGAGGAGTGACAATAGATGATGATCAGTGAGGGTGACCAAGAGACTGACCACAGAGGAGTGACCATATGAGGAGTGATCTTGGAGGACTGACCACAGAGTAGTCACAAGAGATAGTGATCAGAAGGAGTGACCAGCAAGGACTGATCACAGAGGACTGTTCCCCGAGGAGTGCCCAGACAGGAGTGACCAGAGATGACAAACACAGAACTGACCCCGGGGAGTGGACCACGAGGACTGACCACAGAGGACTGACCCAAGGCTGACCACAGAGGTGTGTGCTTCACTCACTCCTGGGCAACTGGCTATAATCTTGTGATCGGTTATGCTGAACGTTGTTGTTAGAGTAATAACACAATTATACAACAGGCAGGGCCTGCCATAGAATGTACACCAACCTGCAACGTACCACCAGATACATCAGGAAGCCGGAGTCTCCCAATGTCCTGGTGGTGCCAAAGGGCCAGGGTTTCATTATACACTGAGATACTAACCACAACCATATTATACTATCCCCCCCTCAGGAGAAGATTTACTTTATCACAACTACAGTCTGAGATTACCAAATTTAGTTTAATATCCAATTACAGGGAATTGGCTGCCAGATTCTTGGATAAATTAAATTTAGTTCATTGATTGTCTTGTACGTTCCATATGACTTCATTCACTGTTGGAATGGAGTGTCACAATGATGTTACACTCACAGAAATGTGTTTATTTCGGGTTCAGTGACTAGTAATAGTACTTGTGACAGAGGATCCAGTTAACATACATTAATGTTAAACATAAGATAGAGAGACGACAATGTCGTCCAGCTTGATGCTCGGTCGAGCATTAGGTACTGAAACTGCTCGTTACTCGGGACGATACTTCGCCCGCTCGAGAAAATGGCAGCTCCCGCCGTTTTGCTTTTTGGCGGCCAGAAACAGAGCCAATCCACAAGCCAGTGAGACTCTGCACTCCACCAGCATGACGTGGTACCCTTACACGTCGATAGCAGTGGTTGGCTGGCCAGATCAGGTGACCCTGGGATAACTATAGCTCCGCTGGCCGCGCTGCTCGGATCATTCTGTCTCTGATGCCGCAGGGAGAGAGCTGCTTGCTGGTCAGGAAAGCGTTAGGTGTTCTATTAGCTTACTGTTAGGCAGGAGTGATTCTCAAAGAACCCAACGCCCTTCTTAGGGCTACAATACGTTCTACTTTTTTTATTTTAATTTGCATCTTTTACCATTTTGTAGGAATTAGCAGGGGACTTGCTACCGTTGTGTTTAGCTCTTAGTGGCACACATATCCATGCAAAAGACCGAAGTGGGAAAATTCAGTAGGGTTGGATTTCTATTAGGCAATAACTCAGTGTCATCTCATCTGGCATAGTAGTTTGCTTCCTTTGACTTGGCTAGAAATAGCCATAGGAGATACAAACAGCTTCTTGAAGCCTACAGTAGCGTTCTATATATTTGATTTCTGGTTGATCTGCTGGTGGCTGTAGTTTCTCTTTGCGAGTGCTGTACTTGCCAATTCTGAGCAATTTGTAGTGAGCTTGCGACCGCTTGTTTCTGCGCTTAGTGGCGCACATATCCTCGCAAAGGCCGAAGTGGGCAAAATTCAAGTAGGGTTGGATTTCTTATTAGGCAATAACTCAGTGTCATCTCATCTGGCATAGTAGTGTGCTTCCTTGATACTTGGCTAGAAAATGCCATAGAAATACAAACAGCTTCTTGAGCCTACAGTAGCGTTCTATATTTGATTCTGGTTGATCTGCTGGTGGCTGTAGTTTCTGCAGTGCTGTACTTGCCAATTCTGAGCAATTTGTATTGAGACTTGCGACCGCTGTGTTCTGCCTTAGTGGCGCACATTCCATAGCAAAGGCCCGAAGTGGAAAATTCAGTAGGGTTGGATTTCTATTAGGCAATAACTCAGTGTCATCTCATCTGGCATAGTAGTGTGCTTCCTTTGATACTTGGCTAGAAAATAGCCATAGAAATAGGATAGGATTGTTTGGTTTTAAAAACTAAAAAAAAAAAAAAAAACACAAAAAAAAAAAAAAAAACACAAAAAACAAAAAAAAACAAAAGAAGTAAAAAAAAAAAAAAGTTTATAACTCTCATTAAAAATGTTTACCCGAGGGCTAGGGTAGAGGACGAGGCGGGACGTGGGCGTCCACTACACTGCAGGGGTCAGAGGCCGTGGTCCTGGGCGGGGTGAGACACCACCTGCTGATGAGGGAGCAGGGGAACCCGCAGAGCTACACTCCCTAGGTTCATGTCTGAAGTTACTGGGACTCGTGGTAGAAGCATGTTGAGGCCAGAACAGTGCGAACAGTTGATGTCGTGGATTGCTGACAATGCTTCGAGCAATTTGTCCACCACCAGTCATTCTTCCACGCAGTCCACCCTGTCAACCGAAATCCCCACTCCTCCAGCTCCTGCACCCTCAGCTCCTCCCCCCCGTCTGCCCCCTCCCAGGAAAATTTGGCATTGAACCGGCATATACTCTGAGGAACTTTTTTCTGGACCCTTCCCACAGTCACAAACCACTTGTCCGGTTGCTGCTGAGCAATTTTCCGATGCCCAGGTTTTCCACCAGTCACAGTCTGTGGGTGATGATGACCTTCTGACTTAGTGGAAGTGTGTGTAAGAGTGGTCCGACGATGAGGAGACACGTTTGTCAACAGTGGGGATGTTGTCAGGCAGGAAGTCCGAGGGGGGAGAACTGAGGGATCGGAGGATGATGAGGTGACAGACCCAAGCTGGGTTGAGAGGCCGGGTGAACACAGTGCTTCTGAGACGGAGGAGAGTCTCACCCTGAACAGGTTGGAAGAGGCGTGGTGGGGCCAGACGGAGAGGCAGGGCCAGAGCTGGTGCATCAGCGCCACTGTTCAACAGTGAAGCTCCCGTGGTGAGGCTCTTGCGGCGAGGGCTAGATCTTCAGAAGTGTGGAGGTTCTTTAAGGAAACACGGATGACCGACGGACTGTGTGTGCAACATTTGCCAAACCACTCAGCAGGGTTTCCACCACTACTAGCTTAACTACCACCAGTATGCGCAGGCATATGAATGCTAAGCACCCCACTCAGTGGCAACAAGCCCGTTCACCTCCGGCCGTGCACACCACTCTCTCCTTCCCTGTGTCAGCTGCTAGTCAGCCCCCTGCCCAGGACCCTGGCACAAAAACCCCATCTTCCCTCCACGATCCTCCACACATCCCCAGCGTTCACTCTCCATACCCCAAGACGCTGGAGCGGAAACGCAAATATATGCAACCCCCCGCACGCCCAACCCTTAATGTGCACATCTCCAGATTGCTTAGCCTGGAGATGCTGCCCTATAGTCAGTATAGACCGAGGCCTTCGCAACCTCATGGCGGCGCCCCCCTCGGTATTCGGTCCCCGCCGCCACTACTTTTCCCGATTGCCGTCCCAGCCCTGCACCAGCACGTGTCAGACAACATCATCCGTGCCCGACCAACCCGTTTCTGACAAGGTCCACCTGACCACGGACAACGTGGACGAGTGCTGCCGGGCAGGGCCACTATATTCGCTGACGGCACATTGGGTTAACTTGGTGGAGGCTGGGACCGAGTCTGACCCTGGGGCTGCTCAATACTGCCGACGCCGAGGATTGCGGGGCCTACCTCGGTCCAGGTGTTTCATCAGGCCTACTATGCCTCCTCCTCCTCCCACCCCTCCTCCACCTCCTCCTCCGAACTACCATCCGGGGCACGGCGCCATCAGTCGGTAGCTCTAGCACAGCAGCAGTGCCGTCGCTAAGCGACAGCAGCGGTGCTCAAACTGCTGCCTAGGCGACAAAGGCACACGCCCAAAGCTATTACAGGGCATCACGGCGCAGACTGATCTGTGGCTGCAACCGCTGAACCTCAAGCCGGGAATGGTTGTGTGTGACAACGGCCGTAACCTGGTGGCGGCTCTGCAACTCGGCAGACTGACACATGTGCCATGCTGGCCATGTGTTAAATCTGATAGTGCAGCGTTTCTCAAGACATACCCCAATCTGTCTGATTTGCTCACGAAGGTGCGCCGCATCTGTGCGCATTTCAGAAGCCAGCCAGATGCTGCCACTCTCAGGGCAGCGCAGCGCCGCCTTCCAACTCCCGCTCACCGACTGTTGTGCGACGTGCCCACAGGTGGAATTCAACACTGACCATGTTATCCGAGTTACCAGCAGCGCAGATCGATGTAGACTGCCAGATGTCAACTTCCACCCAGACTGGTAGTCAGGTCAGTCAGCTTCCTCAAGTCTACAATGAGGAGTGGACGTGATGTCTGATATCTGTCAGTTGCTGAGTAACTTTGAGGAGTCAACACAGATGGTCAGTGGCGATGGCCGCCATCATCAGCCTCACCATCCACGCTGCTTGGCCTGTTGAAAAACTCTCTGTGTCAGCATGAAGTCGGAAGCTTTGCGCTCGTCACAAGAGACGGGGGGAAGAATATTCCCTTGTTGATAGCCAAAGCACCCTGAGGGTCTGTTTTCTCAGCGCATATCGGAGGAGGTGGAGGTGGAGGAGGATGAGGAGGAAGAGGAGGAAGAATGTTGGCGAGACACAAGAGGGGACCATTGTTGAGTCCTTCACTGTTTCAGCGTGTATGGACAGAAAAAGGAGTTGGAGGAGTTGGAGGAGGAGGAAATGGACGGCAGGCCAGTGGAGGGATGAATTCTACGCGTTGGTACTTCTGGCGCATATGGCAGATTTCATGCTAGGCTGCCTATCCCGTGACCCCGCTTTCAAAGAATTTATTCCAGCACCGATTACTGGGTGTTCACTCTCCTGGACCCACGGGTAACAAGCAAAATCTTCCCACTCTCATCCCTGGAGAGGAAAGGAGTGTTGAGAATGCATATACCACGCAGGCCCTGGTGCACAAGCTGAAACAGTATTTCCCTTCTGACAGCGCTAGCGGCAGAGTGCGTAGTTCTGCGGACAAGTACGATGGGAGAGTATGCGAGCAGGCAGCTTGTCCAGCACTGGCAAGGGTACGCTTTACAAGGCTTTTGCCAGCTTTTGTCCACCCAGCAAGACACTGTCACCTGTCCCCAGTCTCGCAGAGTAGGCTGATCTTTACAGAAAATGGTGAGGGATACGTGCTGACCATACCATCGTCCTAAATGATCACACAGCTCCCTACAACTATGGGTTTCAAGCTGACATGTGGCACGAACTGGGCGCTGTACGCCTTGGAGGTTTCTTGCCTGCCTGCCGCTAGCGTCTTGTCCGAGCGGGTTTTCATGCAGCTGGTGGCATCATCACCGCTAAGCGTACACGCCGTCCGACTGACAGCGCTGACAGGCTGACGCTTATTAATGAAATAAGGCTGGATTTCTCAGAATTCTCAATCTCCACCAGGTGAAGGAAGCTCAACCTGAATAATTGATCCACTCCTCCTCCTCCTCCTCATTTTCCTCCTTCCTCCTCCCTTTGTACAGTAAAGCGAGGAAAATGGCTATTTTTTGACAGGGCCCACTGCTCTTCGATAAGTACTTCATCAGTTAATTTTTCTGGAGGCCACCTACCCGGTCCTCTGTTTGAAACAATTTTGTGAGTGCCACATCCAGGCACTCAATCTATTCATTTTTCTTGGAGGGCCACCTCCCCGGTCCTCTGTTTTAAAAATTTTTGGGACTGCCACATACAGGCACTCAATCTATCCATTTTACTGGAGGCCACCTACTTGCTCCTCTGGTTTGAAACATTTTGGGACGCCACATACAGGCACTCAATCTATTCCATTTACTGCAGGGCCACCTACCTGCTCCTCTGTGTTTGAACAATTTTTGGGACTGCCACATACAGGCCTCATCTTTCCATTTACTGGAGGGCCACCTACCTGCCCTCTGGTTTGAAACATTTTTGGACTGCCGCATACAGGCACTCAATCTATTCCATTTTACTGCAGGCCACCTACCTGCTCCTTGTTTGAACATTTTTGGGACTGCCACATACAGGCACTCAATCTATCCATTTTACTGGAGGGCCACCTACCTGCTCCTCTGGTTTGAAACATTTTTGGGACTGCCACATACAGGCACTCATCTATTCCATTTACTGCAGGGCCACCTACCTGCTTCCTCTGGTTTGAACAATTTTTGGGACTGCCACATACAGGCACTCAATCTATTTCCATTTTTACTGCAGGCCACCTACCTGCTCCTCTGGTTTGAAGAATTTTTGGGACTGCCACATACAGGCACTCAATCTATTCCATTTTACTGGAGGGCCACCTCCTGCTCCTCTGGTTTGAAACATTTTTGGGACTGCCACATACAGGCATCAATCTATCCCATTTTTCTGGAGGGCCACCTACCTGCTCCTCTGGTTTGAAAAAATGTTTGGGACTGCCACATACAGGCACTATCCAATTAAATTGTCTCCATAGCAGCCCTCCACACGTTGTCTCCATTGCTACCACCTGGAGTCCACAATCGGTCCATATAGCTCCTCCATCCATCGTCCCTTTATCAAACGAGGTGTGTCAGGCAGAAATTTGGGTTGTTTTCATGGATTCCACATCAAAGTTGTTAACTTTGTCGCCACCCTGCTGTGTTTACCACAAAATATACTGGCAAACTTTACCATTTAGGGATATTATTTCAGCGCTTCTTTGTTCGCATCTGTTTACATTCCCCTCCCCCGGCATACTCCTAAACTTATAAGAACGCTACTTAATACACTTGATCTTATACAAAAGGTTCTTAGAAGTGCTGTTTGGGGAGTAGCCTAGAGACAGGGGCTTGGATTGGCGAAAGCTCGCCTGGCAGCGGAACGCCAGCTCCATGCGCATCATGCGCTTCTTGCGCATCTGTTTACATTCCCCTCACCCGCATATATCCCAAACTTATAAGAACGCTACTACACTTAACTTGGTGCAGGCTGGGACCGAGTCTGACCCTGGGGCTTGTCATATACTGCCGACGCAGTCGAATTGCGGGGCCTACCGGTCCAGGTCTCAAAGGCCTACTATACCTCCTCCCACCCCTCCCCACCTCCTCCTCCTCCGAATTAACCATCCGTGGGCATGGCGCCATCAGTCGGTAGCTCTAGGCACAGCAGCAGTGCCGTCGCTAAGCGACAGCAGGCGGTGCTGAAACTGCTGAGCCTAGCGATAAAAGGCACGCCGCCCAAGAGCTATAACAGGGCATTCCACATCAAAGTTTTAACTTTGTCGCCACCCGCTGGTAATCCCAAATATACTTGCAAACTTTTAACCATTTAGGATATTATTTCAGCGCTTCTTGCGCCTCTGTTTACATTCCCTCACCCGCCATATCCTAAACTTATAAGAACGCTACTAACACTTTGATCTTTACAAAAGGTTCTTAGAAGTGCGTTTGGGGAGTAGCCTATAGACAGGGGCTTGGATGGCGAAAGCTCGCCTGGCAGCGGAGCGCCAGCTCCATTGCCAAGATCCAACTAACATAGTTTTTAACTGCAGCACCTTAATCTACTACTAGTTGCCACTCCAGTCCTGCCTCCATACATGGTCCCTTATCAAACAGCTGTGTCAGGCAGAATTTGGGTTGTTTCCATGGCTTCCATGTTAACTTTGTCGCCACCCTGCTGTTATCCACAAAATATACTGGCAAACTTTTATCATGTACCGATATTATTTGAGCGCTTCTTGCTCACCTCCTTTGGTTCCCTCTCTGCCACCCATTGGTTTGAAGCCTGTTCCATTTAGGGTATGTCGCCATGACACTCTCTAGCCTGCTGCCGCTGCCTCTGCATGCCGTCCCCTATAGTGTCAGGGTCAATTATTGGATGTTTTAGATGCTATCTAGCTTCATTCTGTCACTCTGTCATGGCAGCTTGTTGCCCATATTTTGGCATAATGGGTGCGATTTAGGCAGCCTCAGAGGCATCCATGCATGCTGCCCCTGCTGTTTCCTGTCCATTTCCGTGGTGTTTTCCATCCTTCTCTGAGGTTCCCACGGTGTTTGGCACTTCCCTGTGCAATCCTTGGTCCCCTTGAAAAATGCTCGAGTCTCCCATTGACTTCAATGGGGCTCGTTACTCGAAACCCGAGCACTCGAGCATCGGGAAAAGTTCGTCCTCGAATAACGAGTAACCGAGCATTTTAGTGTTCGCTCATCTCTAATAAGGATCATAAGTTAAACTACTCAATTCGAAAGGACTATCCGAAAGGAAATCAAAGATCCCTTTATTGTGAGAGTAGAAACATTTCCCTCACTTGAAGATTGCAACACTGACCGCAATCTACACAGTAAAGCAGCCATTATTTTTGATAAGCATCATCCTATGAATTGGTATTTTATTAAGTAAGATAAATAAATAAAATTTTAGTATTTCCACATACCCAATTGACTCAAATTGGGAATACGGACACATAATTAATTATCACTCCAGGGATCCTCATATTCCCTATGGGGTTCAATAGGATGCCTCAGCAAGCACCCCCAAGATCCAATAAGGTCTCTTGGTTTTCTCCTGTGCTTACTGATCTAATCAATTGTCTTTCAGTTGGGCCTTAGATCAATATTATTATCTCTTCCGCATTTCTATTACTCCTTTCTCTTACGTATGTTTCTTCTCCATCTCTCATATGACGCTGCACTACCTTAGGACATTTTGGTGATGAAAACCATCACTAAAAGTTTTTTTTTAAATGAGACTACCAACATTTTTTGATACTTTCGGCTTGATGTATGCCCTCGGTAAATTGCTCTTGAATGTCTTTGTTCCTCAGGCTATCAGTGATAGGGTTAACAATGGGTCACCACCGTGTTTTAAAAGAGAAAGAACCTTCTTCAGATTGAGGGAGTAGTCTTCAGATGGAACAATGTTGATGGCGTGAGTGACCCGTAATCACAGACCACAAACAAGTGAGCACTGCAGGTAGAGAAGGCTTTATTCTCTTCCGACTGTGGTGGATATCCTCAGGATGGAGTGGAAAATGAAGATGTAGCTGATGACAACAACACAAACTGTAAGAGCCCGATAACTATGGCCACCAGAGACCACTGCTATCCTATGACCGATGAGTCCGAACAGGAAATCTCAACAGAGGAGGCAATCACAGAAAAATGGTCAATTGTTGCTGGTCCACAGAATTCAATGGTAAGTAAAAGAAAGTAAGTTATCAAAGCTCTACACCGAACCCCTGCACCAAGACCAGGTACCAGGTAATAAGGAGTCTAAGATTCATGATGGAGAATAGTGCAGAGGGTCCACAATGGCCAAAGCGGTCATAGACATGATGCTGAGAAGACAACATTCTTGATTGGCAGAAGCCCCCGAAGAAATACAACTGGGTGAAGCACGCTCTTGGATGGACACCAGCTGGCCGCTATGAAGGAGAGAGTTTCAGGGTGTTGGTTACCACATTGGTGCTGATTAAGATATCACAGGCTGAGAGATGAGACAAAAGAAGTACATGGGGCATCGAGAGGGTGATAACAAAAATCAAAGCGATGATGAACCATTTCCTACCACTGTGGCCACATAGACAGAACGTTAACGCCCAAAACACAAGAATTTGAAGACTGCGGATTTCAGAAATCAAGGAGATAGAACTGTAGCATGTCTGTCTGGTTACTGCCCCATGATGTGGAGATGCTTCAGCAGATATAAAGGAAACCCCTAAAAATAAAGAAAACAAATCATTGTCTCCTGCCCTAGGGGAGCCTCCTTCACTAAGATTATTATCGTTTAGCTGTAGCACATGATAGCAACTGATTCCTGTGATCAGTCACATGGGGCACATTTACTAAGGGTCTGAATCGCGCTTTTCCGCGGGTTTTCCGAATTTTAACCGTTTTGCGCCGAATTGGCCCGAGTTTTTTGGCACCACGATCATGTTGTGTCACAATCGGCGCCGGCTTGCAATTCGACACAAAACGGGGGCGTGGCCGCCTTAAACCTGACGATTCGGAAAAATCGTACTATTCAAAAAAAAAAGTGTCGCTTGACACACACTTACATCCACCAGGAAGGGGATGGTGAAACGCAGCAGCGACACCTAGTGGATATCGGGGGCGCACGACCTTAGTAATCCTGGCAAGCGCCGAATCCTCATCTGAAACGAGCCGCTGGATCGCAACGCACCGGTAAGTAATCTTCCCCAATATTCGAATTAAACTGCCTCTGCTGTTCCCCCCACTTCTAAAGAGAACCCGAACGTTTTGAATGTCCTTCCCTACCCAAGAATCAATGAGTCCAATACACAATAGGACTTAGTTCCTGTAGAAGACGATACATGTAAAATAAAACAATACAATACATACAGATTCATATAAGTATTATAGGTTATTCCAGTATAATTCCAGGTGTATATATAAATTGTACAATATAATATATTTTCCAGATCGTAAGACCGGCAGCGGCCAAGAGTGTGGACACTACCAGGAAGTTCTCATGACTACATGACAAGCAATATGCTTGAGAAAAGTATGGTGGCCATAAGGACCAAAATGCTTTTGAAAACAAAGACTTATGTCAGGACTAAATTATAAATTCAAAATATTTCTTCTCCTACATAATGTTTGCTAACGATTATGTTGTTATCTGAATTAGGATCTATTGGACTGATGGAAATAAGTTTTCTTTATTTGTTGATGGTGTTTGTATAGAAAGGTTTTAGAAAAGGCATATTGTATACAACTTTTTAATGTTCCCCTCTGTAGCCATTTCTTGTGGTCATGTAGAGCCTGGGTAGTCCTCCCCATATACTGTGGACCACGTGGGCACTCAATCAGGTACACAACAAACTCGACTGAAAGTCATTGGTGGACTTGTTTATAGTTTTTTTTTTCCCTGATGTATAACCGTATATACTCAAGTAATATAACTGACCAAGTATATACCCGAAGCCCCAAATTTTACCACAAAAACCTGGGAAAACCTATTGACTAGAGTATAAGCTGAGGGTGGGAATGCATTGATCATAGCCTCCACATTATATAGCCTGCCACCCTGCCCCATAGTCATATAACAGTAGTATAGCCAGCACGGGGGAAGACAGAATGGTAGTTTTGATATATTTCTTTTACTACGCGAGTATAAGCCGAGTTTGGGTTTCAGCACATTTTTTGTGCTGAAAACTAGGCTTATACTATTTTCTGGAGTGATACATATGTCCCAATTATATTTACAGACAGGCGCCCCCTAATTAGGCACCCAACTTCAGACACCCCTAGATCCAGACGGACCCCTATGCCCACTGTGATCTCTCTGGATGCTTTTCCTTAAGTCCCAGGCTGCAATGATCAGCTGTAAGGTGTCTGTAATGAAGCTTTATTGATAATCCTTTGTCCAATTACAGCAAAAATTTTTGAAACTCCATTGTCCACTGGGGCAAAAAAAAAATTGTCTGTATTTACAATTATAAATATACAGTTTTTGACTTGCATACAAATTCCACTTAAGAATAACATATGGACCCTATTTTGTATGTAACCTGGGGCTGGCAGTATTAAAAGTTTGTGAAAATGTTGGCCTCTGTAACAACCTGTCCAAATCAAGAACAGTCATCAATGTGTGCAGTTGAAAAGTAATAAAATCTCTATAGTGGTGATGTAGGGGTGATGAATAATATGAATTGGGCTTCAAAGAGGCCAATACGTTACCACACGCTGGTGCTACACACCCTAGTACCCATGGCTGTGCCAACGCTGGGTTACCCTAGTACCCATGGCTGTGCCCACCCTAACCCTAGTACCCATGGTGGTGGCCGATGCTGGGTCACCCTAGTACCCGGCTCTGCCGACGCTGGGCTACCCTACTGCCCATGGCGGTGCCACAGTAGTAACTTCTTAAATCATCAGTTCGGGAGGGATCTTTTTTTATCATAAATTCCTTTATTGAGTTTTTTAAATAGTATAAGAGACACTGGATTGGGATCAGTAAACCCCAGCATGGGATAGTGTCCCTACTCTACAATGCACATAAGTCCTGTAAATGTTTGCTTATACGGGAGAGTAACTCGAGTAACATAAGAATCAAACATCGATCAGACGTTCTCCGTGATATGATGCATAATGCTCTCTAGGCCATGGACGCAAAACACCTTATTTTTACCATTTTGGTCACATCTTACTACACCCGGGCCCATTCCGATCCAGTGTGCGGCGTTCTCTGTCTGGTCTCTGGGATTTGGGTCTTTCGGCGATTCACTATAGGTACGCTTCCTCCACGTCCCAGTGTGGCGCTGCTGCGATGGAAGTCCCCAAGCCCGCCGGAATGCCCTGAAATTCCCCCGGCCTATTCGGTGAAGTTAAGCGCGAGTCCCGCGAACTTTTTTTAAAAAAAATGCCAGGGGGTTTTTCCGATCCTGTAGGGTTTTTTCGCTCAGCCATGCCCCCCCCCCCCCCCGATTTCAGTCGTCGGCATGCCGGCCTTGCTCGTCCAAATCTTATATGCCGCGCCAAAAATCCCGGGGCAATACATGGAAAATCGGTGCCAATCGGAAATATTCGGTAACATGTTGGGAAAACGCAATTGGGCCCTTGATAATGACCCCATTGTCCACAAATTCACTGAAAGTGTCATTGTCCGATCGGCCCTCCATAAATTGTGTCGCATGGGAAGCACGCGGCTGCGCCAAAAAACGATATTTCCGACACAATCCGCGTGGCAGTTCCTGTTAATATCTTCCGACCGTGCAATCCCTCATAAGTCAGACGGAAACTGCGATCCGCACCCTTAGTAAATAAGCCCTAGTTGGTCGTTAGGGTGCTGAGATCGTGTACTGATCTGTCGCTTCTAGCTGCCCTCAGCAAGCACCCGTGACCTGGAAAGTCTTCCCACTTAGCCCATATCCGGAGTGGTGGGTTAGCAGAACCTAATCTGCTGCTAACTAAAAGTTACTCTGACCCGACTCAATTCAAATAGAGAAATTGGAGAAGTATAATAAGACCATGACAAATTTGAGAAAGATCAGGTTCCATCCAACGGATGCCCTGTAAATCCATCTGGTTACGCTAGAATATGCATCTGCTCTCAAAATATTATGGCCCCCACATGCAAACACACTGCACTAAGAAAACTAGGAGGGTCAGAATTTTAAAATCCACCAAAGATTGCGAAAAGGGCACAAACTTTGTCATTGTTTCACGATATTAAATAACATGCTACTCACTGTGTCTACAAACCGAAAGTGTTTCTCCGTTAAGACCACAGTTGGGGGACTTCTCTTTGTTTCCTGTCTGCTCGTTAATGTCTCGTTTCCCCCGACTTTTTGGCTGTTGTTACTTTTATCTTTAATTACTGTTTGAATCTTAATTTCCTCCTCAAAAATTCTTCAAAAAATTTGCAAATCTAAAATAGTTTAAAATCAGTTAGGGGCCGACTTGGATGAAAAACAGATTCTGGTCCACCATTTATTAAAGTTTTTTTGCAACCAGTTGTGACTTTTCGCAACTACAAAACATTCTGCCCAACAAGACATTTAGTATTTCGATTCTGTTGATCGCTCCATCTCTATGAGTTTTTTGTACTTTTATGTAAATAGTGTTCATTCTCCCTTCTACGTAATGGTGTGATTGATTAACTAATTGAGATGTAATGTCATTTAATCCTCCTACAGGAAAAGTAGGAACTAGAGGCCCAAATCTCTTTTCAATTTATCAAATGTGTCCTTGAAATGGTCTATGAAGCCCATAAAAACTTGTCGCAAGTTTTCCCGATCACAATCTATTTCCCTTCCTCCATTCAGGTAGTATGAATCAGTGATAAGCAGCAATTATAGGCCAGAGGCAACAGTGTCTCCTATTTCCCTCAGATCTGTAGGAGTTTGATCTTCCAGGATTAACATTGTATACCGGTGACCGTCATACAACCGAAACACGTAGGAGGTACAGGTATGAAGCCTGCAGTATCATTTAGAATGTAACCATACTGTATCCTATTTTTGAAACATGATAAGTTAGAGATGAGTCGAGCACTAAACTGCTCGGGTGCTCGTTATCGAGACAAACTTTTCCAGATGCTCGAGTGCTCGTCTGAATAACGAGCCCCATGAAGTCATGGGAAGACCCGAGCTTTTTTAATAAAACTGCACATAAAGAAGTGCAAAAAAAACATCCAGATGTTTGCAGATGTTTTACTTGTAATAACACTTGAAAATAACAACTATTCTTCACTGTGCAGGTGTTTTCGCGCAGTGTCTCTCCCGAAGGTTCAGTCCGATATTTTCGTGAGATATGCGCGCACAGCTGCAAAGTGAAGAATAGAATTAAAACATTAAACGTGAAACAGGACCATTTTAAGTGCAGAACACATTGAAGAACAAGATTCTTCACATTCCAGATGTTCCGAATACATCTCCGAACCTACGGGAACAGACGCGCGCGAACACCTTCCAATTGAAGATAGTGTTATTCAATGTGTTCTTACAAGTAAACATCTGCAAAACATTGTAATATTTTTTTTTTTACAGACAAATACTTTTATAGTATTTCAATTTATTATATTAGCAGGGTAGAAAGTCTTCCAGGCCACTATGTCAGCACCTGTATGATACAGAGAGCCGCCTGCCCAACAGTACGGTCAGAGTTTAGGAGAAGTTAGGAGTTACCACAAATGTATCTTATAATGCCTGGACTGCTAAGAAAAATCTGTTTTTTGAAAAAAAAAGACATCAGGATTAGAGATGAGCGAACATGCTCGTCCGAGCTTGATGCTCGGTCGAGCATTAGGGTACTCGAAACTGCTCGTTACTCGGACGAATACTTCGCCCGCTCGAGAAAATGGCAGCTCCCGCCGTTTTGCTTTTTGGCGGCCAGAAACAGAGCCAATCACAAGCCAGGAGACTCTGCACTCCACCCAGCATGACGTGGTACCCTTACACGTCGATAGCAGTGGTTGGCTGGCCAGATCAGGTGACCCTGGGATAGACTAGCCGCTGGCCGCGCTGCTCGGATCATTCTGTCTCTGGATGCCGCTAGGGAGAGAGCTGCTGCTGGTCAGGGAAAGCGTTAGGGTGTTCTATTAGCTTACTGTTAGGCAGGAGTGATTCTCAAAGAACCCAACAGCCCTTCTTAGGGCTACAATAACGTTCTACTTTTTTTATTTTAATTTGCATCTAGTACCATTTTGTGAGGAATTAGCAGGGGGACTTGCTACCGTTGTGTTTAGCTCTTAGTGGCACACATATCCATAGCAAAGACCGAAGTGGGAAAATTCAGTAGGGGTTGGATTTCTATTAGGCAATAACTCAGTGTCATCTCATCTGGCATAGTAGTGTGCTTCCTTTGATACTTGGCTAGAAAATAGCCATAGGAGAATACAAACAGCTTCTTGAAGCCTACAGTAGCGTTCTATATATTTGATTTCTGGTTGATCTGCTGGTGGCTGTAGTTTCTGCAGTGCATGTACTTGCCAATTCTGAGCAATTTGTAGTGAGACTTGCGACCGCTGTGTTCTGCGCTTAGTGGCGCACATATCCATAGCAAAGGCCGAAGTGGCAAAATTCAGTAGGGGTTGGATTTCTATTAGGCAATAACTCAGTGTCATGAAGTGCTGTTTGGGGAGTAGCCTATAGACAGGGGCTTGGATTGGCGAAAGCTCGCCTGGCAGCGGAGCGCCAATCTTGGAGGACTGACCACAGAGTAGTCACAAGAGATGAGTGATCAGAGAGGAGTGACCACAAAGGACTGATCACAGAGGACTGTCCACAGAGGAGTGCCCAGACAGGAGTGACCAGAGAGGACAGAACACAGAGACGTGACCCCGGGGAGTGACCACAGAGGACTGACCACAGAGGTGTGTGCTTCACTCACTCCTGGGCACTGGCTATAATCTGTGATCGGTTATGCTGAACGGTCATTGGTTAATACAACAATTATACAACAGGCAGGGCCTGCCATAGAATGTACACCAATGCAACCGTACCACCAGATACATCAGGAAGCCGGAGTCTCCCAATGTACCTGGTGGTGCCAGAGGGCCAGGGTTTCATTATACACTGAGATACTAACCACAACCATATTATATATCCCCCCTCTTAGAGAGAAGATTTACTTTATCACAACTACAGTCTGAGATTTACCAAAATTTAGTTTATATCCAATTACAGGGAATTGGCTGCCAGATTCAATTGGATAAATTAAAATTTAGTTCATTGATTGTCCTTGTACGTTCCATATGACTTCATTCACTGTTGGAATGGAGTGTCACAATGATGTTACACTCACAGAAATGTGTTTATTTCGGGTCAGTGACTAGTAATAGCCCTTGTGACAGAGGATCCAGTTAAACATACAATTAAGGTTAAACATAAGGATCATAAGTTAAAACTACTCAAATTCCCAGACTATCCGAAAGGAGAATCAAAGATCCCTTTATTGTGAGAGTAGAACATTTCCTCAGTTGAAGATTGCACACTGACCGCAATCTACACAGTAAAGCAGCATTATTTTGATAAACATCATCCTATGAATTGGTATTTTATTAAGTAAGATAAATAAAAGTAAAATTTTAGTATTTCCACATACCCAATTGATCTCAAATTGGGAAATACGGACACATATTATTATCACTCCAGGGATCCTCATATTCCCTATGGAGGGTTCAATAGGATGACCTCAGCAAGCCACCCCCAAGATCCAATAAGGTCTCTGGTTTTCTCCTGTGATTACTGATCTTATCAATGTCTTTCAGTTGTGCCTTAGATCAATATTATTATCTCTTCCACATTTCTATTACTCCTTTCTCTTACGTATGTTTCTTCTCCATCTCTCATATGATCGCTGCATTACCTGAGGACATTTTGGTGATGAAACCATCACTAGAAGTTTTTTTTAAATGAGACTACCAACAGTTTTTAGACACTTTCGCTTGATGTATGCCTCGGTAAATTGCCTCTTGAATGTCTTTGTTCCTCAGGCTATAGATGATAGGGTTAAACAATGGGGTCACCACCGTGTTTAAAAGAGAAAGAACCTTCTTCAGATTGAGGGAGTAGTCTTCAGATGGAACAATGTTGATGGCGATGAGTGACCCGTAATAAGCACAGACCACAGACAAGTGAGCACTGCAGGTAGAGAAGGCTTTATTCCTTCCGACTGTGGTGGATATCCTCAGGATGGAGTGGAAAATGAAGATGTAGCTGATGACAACAAACACAAACTGTAGGAGCCCGATAACGATGGCCACCAGGGACACTGCTATCACTATGACTGATGAGTCCGAACAGGAAATCTTCAACAGAGGAGGCAAGTCACAGAAGAAATGGTCAATTGTTGCTGGTCCACAGAAGTCAATGGTAAGTAAAAGAAAGTAAGTTATCAAAGCCACACCGAAACCCATGCACCAAGACCACGTAGCCAGGTAATAAGGAAGTCTAAGATTCATGATGGAAGAATAGTGCAGAGGGTCACAAATGGCCAGATAGCGGTCATAAGACATGATGCTGAGAAGACAACATTCTATGATGGCAGAAGCCCCGAAGAAATACAACTGGGTGAAGCAGCTCTGGATGGACACCAAGCTGCCGCTATGAAGGAGAAGTTTCAGGGTGTTGGGTACCACATTGGTGCTGATTAAGATATCACAGGCTGAGAGATGAGACAAGAAGAAGTACATGGGGCATCGGAGAGGGTGACTAACAAAAATCAAAGCAATGATGAGACCATTTCCTACCACTGTGGCCACATAGACAAACGTTAACGTCCAAAACACAAGAATTTGAAGACTGCGGATTTCAGAAAATCCAAGAAGATAGAACTGTATCATGTCTGTCTGGTTACTGCCCATGATGTGGAGATGCTTCAGCAGATATAAAGAAACCCCTAAAAATAAAGAGAAAACAAATCATTGTCTCCTGCCCTAGGGGAGCCTCCTTCACTAAGATTATTATCGGTATGAGCTGTAGCACATGATAGCAACTGATTCCTGTGATCAGTCACAATGGGGCACATTTACTAAGGGTCTGAATCGCGCTTTTCCGCCGGGTTTTCCGAATTTTACCGTTTTGCGCCGAATTGGCCCGAGTTTTTGGCACACACGATCAGATTGTGTCACATCGGCGCCGGCTTGCATGCGACAAAAAACGGGGGCGTGGCCGCCGTAAAACCTGACGATTCGGAAAAATCGTACTATTCAAAAAAAAAGTGTCGCTTGACACACACTTACATCCACCAGGAAGGGGATGGTGAACGCAGCAGCGACACCTAGTGGATATCGGGCGCACGACCTTAGTAAATCCTGGCAAGCTCCGAATACTCATCTGGAGAACGAGCCGCTGGATCGCGACAGGATCGGGAAGTAAATCTGCCCCAATATTCGGAATTAAACCTGCCTCTGCTGTTCCCCCACTTCTAAAGAGAACCCGGAACGTTTTGAATGTCTTCCCTACCCAAGAATCAATGAGGTCCAATAACAGAATAAGGGACTTAGTTCCTGTAGAAGACGGATACAATGTAAAATAAAACAATACATACAGATTTCATATAAGTAGTATAGGTTATTCCAGTAATAATTCCAGGTGTATATATAAATTGTACAATATAAATATTTGCCAGATCGTAAGACCGGCAGCGGCCAAGAGTGTGGAACACTACCAGGAAGTTCTCATGACTACATGACAAGCAATATGCTTGAAGAAAAAGTATGGTGGCCAGAAAGGACCAAAATGCATTTTGAAAACAAAAGATTATATGTCAGGACTAAATTATAAATTCAAAATATTTCTCTCCTACATAATGTTTGCTAACGATTATGTATGTTATCTGAGATTAGGATCTATTGGACTGATGGAAATAAGTTTTCTTTATTTTGATGGTGTTTGTATAGAAAGTGTTTAGAAAAGGCATATTGTATACAGAACTTTTTAATGTTCCCTCTGTAGCCATTTCTTGTGGTCATGTAGAGCCTGGGTAGTCCTCCCCATATACTGTGGACCACGTGGACACTCAATCAGGTACACAACACAACTCGACTGAAAAGTCATTGGTGGACTTGTATTATAGTTTATTTTTTTCCCTGATGTATACCGTATATACTCAAGTATAAACTGACCCAAGTATAAGCCGAAGCCCCAAATTTTACCACAAAAACCTGGGAAAACCTATTGACTAGAGTATAAGCTGAGGGTGGGAAATGCATTGATCATAGCCTCCACATTATATAGCCTGCCAGACCCTGCCCCATAGTATATAACCAGTACCTGCCCCCCAGTATATAGCCTGCCCCCTGTCCCAGTATATAGCCAGCAGCGGGGGAAGACAGAAAGGTGAGTTTTGATATATTTCTTTTACTCGAGTATAAGCCGAGTTTGGGTTTTCAGCACATTTTTTTGTGCTGAAAAACTAGGCTTATACTAGTTTCTGGAGTGATACATATGTCCCAATTATATTTACAGGCGATCCCCTAATTAAGGGCACCCAACTTACAGACGACCCCTAGATACAGACGGACCCCTATGCCCACTGTGATCTCTCTGGATGCTTTTCTTAAGTCCCAGGCTGCAATGATCAGCTGTAAGGTGCCTGTAATGAAGCTTTATTGATAATCCTTTGTCCAATGACAGCAAAAAATTTTGAAACTCCAATTGTCACTGGGGCAAAAAAAAATTGTCTGTATTTACAATTATAAAATATACAGTTTTGACTTGCATACAAATTCCACTTAAGAAATAACATATGGACCCTATTTTGTATGTAACCTGGGGGCTGGCAGTATTAGAAAGTTTGTGAAAAATGTTGCCTCTGTAACAGAACCTGTCCAAATCAAGAACAGGTCATCAATGTAGCAGTTGAAAAAAGTAAATAAAATCTCTATAGGGGTGATGTAGGGGTGATGAGATAATATGAATTGGGCTTCAAAGAGGCCAATACGTTACCACACGCTGGGGCTACCCTAGTACCCATGGCTGTGCCAACGCTGGGGTTACCCTAGTACCCATGGCTGTGCCCCAACCCTAACCCTAGTACCCATGGCTGTGCCCCAACCCTAACCCTAGTACCCATGGTGGTGCCGATGCTGGGGTCACCCTAGTACCCATGGCTCTGCCGACGCTGGGGCTACCCTACTGCCCATGGCGGTGCCACAGTAGTAACTTCTTGAAATCATCAGGTCGGGAGGGATCTTTTTTTATCATAAATTCTTTATTGAGTTTTTTTAAATAGTATAAGAGACACTGGATTGGGATCAGTAAACCCCAGCATGGGATAGTGTCCCTACTCTACAATGCACATAGTCATGTAAATGTTTGCTTATACTGGGAGAGTAACTCGGAGTAACATAGAAGAATCAAACATCGATCAGACGTTCTCCGTGATAGATTGATAATGCTCCTAGGCCAAGACGCAAAACACCTTATTTTGTACACATTGGGGCACATTTACTTACCCGGCCCATTCGCGATCCAGTGGCGCGTTCTCTGCGGTGGATTTGGGTCTTTCGGCGATTCACTAAGGTAGTTCCTCCCACGTCCACCAGGTGGCGCTGCTGCGATGAAGTTCCCCAAGGCCCGCCGGAATGCCCTGAAATTCCCCGGCCTATTCCTGGTGAAGGTAAGCGCGAGTCCCGCAACTTTTTTAAAAAAAATGCAGGGGTTTTTCCGAATCCGTAGGGTTTTCGCTCAGCCAGGCCCCCCCCCCCCCCCGATTTCAGTCGCGTGCATGCCGGCACTGCTGCGTCAAAATCTGATAGCGCGCGCCAAAATCCCGGGGCAATACAGGGAAAATCGGTGCAAATCGGAAATATTCGGGTAACACGTTGGGAAAACGCGAATTGGGCCCTTAGTAAATGACCCCCATTGTCCACAAAGTTCACTGAAAGTGCATTGTCCGACGGCACGCTCCATAAATTGTGTCGCATGGAAGCAACGCGGCTGCGCCAAAAAACGATCATGTCCGACACAATCCCAGTGCAGATTCCTGTTAAATATCTGTCCGAGCCGTGCAATCCCTGAATAAGTCAGACGAAACTGCGATCCGCAACCCTTAGTAAATAAGCCCTAGTTGGTCTTAAGGGTGCTGAGAGCGTGTATCTGGATCTGTCGCTTCTAGCTGCCTCAAGCAGCAGACCCGTGACCTGGAAAGTCTTCCCACTTAGCCCATATCCTGGAGTGGTGGGTTAGCAGACCTAATCTGCTGCTAACTAAAAGTTACTCTGACCCTGACTCTAAGAAATATAGAGAAATTGAGAATATAATGAAGAAACATTGACAAATATTGGAGAAAGATCAGGTTCCAACGATGCCTGTAAATCCATTGGTTACGCATAGAAGAGCATCTGCTCTCACAAATATTATGGCCCCCAAATCAAACACAACTGCACTAATAAAACTAGAGAGGTCAGAATTTAAGAATCCACCAAAAGATTGCGAAAAAGGGGCACAAACTTTGTCATTGTTGTCACGATATTAATAACAATGCTACTCACTGTGCTACCCGAGAAGTGTTTCCAGTTAAGACCACAGTGGGGGACATGTCTCTTTGTTTCTGCTCGTTAAATGGTCTCGTTTTCCCGACTTTTGCTGTTGTTACTTTTATCTTTAATTACGTTTGATCTTTAATTTCCTCCTCAAAAATCTTCAAAAATTTGCAAATCTAAAAATAGTTTAAAATCATTAGGGGGCCGACTGTGGATGAAAAAAAGATTCTGGTCCACATTTATTAAAGTGTTTGCACCAGTTTGACTTCGCACTACAAAGAACATTCTTGCCCAACAAGACATGTAGTATATTTCGAATTCTGTTGATCGCTCCCATCTCTATGAAGTTTTGTAACTTTTATGTAAATTAGTGTTCATTCTCCCTTCTACGTAATGGTGTGATTGAAACTTAACTAATTGAGATGTAATGTCATTTATCCTTCCTACAGGAAAAGTAGGAACTAACCCAAAGTCTCTTTTCAATTGATCAAATGTCTTGAAATGTCTATGAACCCCATAAATACTTCGCAAGTTTCCCCATCACAATCTATTTCCTCCATTCAGTAGTATGAATCAGTGATAAGCAGCAATTATAGGCCAGAGGCACAGTGTCTCCTATATTCCCTCAGTCTGTAGGAGTTTGATATTCCAGGATGCAACATTGTATACCGGTGACCGTCATAACCGAAACACGTAGGAGAGTACAGTATGAAGCCTGCAGTAATCATGTAGAACTGGACCAATACATGTATCTATTTTTGGAAACATGATAATCTACTTTGGGTTGAGGTTTATCCAAGATTTCACTTCCAATTGTTTTGAAATGACACCCAAAGGGAAAGCTAGAAGGAAGTCAAAGCCTCCCAAACCTTTGTATATGGTCCATAGGAGGACTTGTATCCTGCATTGTACAGCAGTTGTGCCACCTCCAGGCTCTTGCTTAGCTACAGGTCAATATCTGATGTCTCTCATCCATCATAGAGAAGTGGCATCTGCTCCATAACTCTCTATACAAGAGCACTAACCTCTGCCGAACATCATCCAACACACAGGAGCATCAGCAGAGTCATGTAGGATAGAGCAGCAAGAGAAGTAAAGACTTTATTTAACATGTATAAAGCACTTGGGGAGGGAAAGAATAATGTTAGCTTCTGCAGCCTTTTTCTGCTTCTCTTATTTCACACTTACGATTTGAATAAAGCACTTGGGGTGAGATAATCACTTCCTATTACATCCAGCAGCCTGTCTTCTTCTCTTATTTATCACTTACTGATGTGAGTAAAACACTTGGGGTGAGATAGACACTTCCTATTACATCCAGCAGCATGTCTTCTTCTCTTATTTATCACTTACTGATGTGATTAAAACACTTGGGTGCGATAGACACTTCCTATTACATCCAGCAGCCTGTCTTCTTCTCTTATTTATCACTTACTGATGTGAATAAAGCACTTGTGGTGAGATAGACACTTCATATTTCATCCAGCAGCCTGTCTTCTTCTCTTATTTATCACTTACTGATGTGAATAAAACACTTGGGGTGAGATAGACACTTCATATTTCATCCAGCAGCCTGTCTTCTTCTCTTATTTATCACTTACTGATGTGAATAAAACACTTGGGGTGAGATAGACACTTCATATTTCATCCAGCAGCCTGTCTACTTCTCTTATTTATCACTTACTGATGTGAGTAAAGCACTTGGGGTGAGATAATCACTTCCAATTACATCCAGCAGCCTGTCTTCTTCTCTTATTTATCACTTACTGATGTGAGTAAAGCACTTGGATGCGATAGACACTTCCTATTGCATCCAGCAGCATGTCTTCTTCTCTTATTTATCACTTACTGATGTGAATAAAGCACTTGTGGTGAGATAGACACTTTGTTTTACATCCAGCAGCCTGTCTACTTCTCTTATTTATCACTTACTGATGTGAATAAAGCACTTGTGGTGAGATAGACACTTCATATTTCCATCAGCAGCCTGTCTACTCTCTTATTTATCACTTACTGATTGTGAGTACAGCACTTGGGGGTGAGATAATCACTTCCTATATTACATCCAGCACGCCTGCTTCTCTTCTCTTATTTATCACTTACTGATGTGATTAAAACACTTGGGGTGAGATAGACACTGCATATTTCATCCAGCAGCCTGTCTACTTCTCTTATTTATCACTTACTGATGTGAATAAAGCACTTGGGGTTAGATAATCACTTCCTATTACATGCAGCAGCCTGTCTTCTTCTCTTATTTATCACTTACTGATGTGATTAAAACACTTGGGGTGAGATAGACACTGCATATTTCATCCAGCAGCCTGTCTACTTCTCTTATTTATCACTTACTGATGTGAATAAAGCACTTGGGGTGAGATAATCACTTCTTTCATTCCCCAGCACTCATCTGCTTCTTCTCTTATTATCACTTACTTGTTAATCAAAAACTGGGGTGCTATAGACACTTCATATTTCATCCAGCAGCCTGTCTACTTCTCTTATTTATCACTTACTGATGTGAGTAAAGCACTTGGGTGCGATAGACACTTCCTATTGCATCCAGCAGCATGTCTTCTTCTCTTATTTATCACTTACTGATGTGAATAAAGCACTTGTGGTGAGAAAGACACTTTGTTTTACATCCAGCAGCATGTCTTCTTCTCTTATTTATACATTACTGATGTGAAATAAAGCACTGTGTGAGATGAGGACACTTCATATTTCATCCAGCAGCCTTTCTACTCTCTTCTTATTTATCACTACCTGTGTGAGTAAAGCACTTGGGGTGGACGATAGACACTTCTACTATTACTCCCGCAGCTGTCTTCGTTCTCTTACTTTATCACTTACTGATTGTTAATAAAACACTTGGGTTAGGATAGACACTGCCATATTTCATCCAGGCGAGTGCCGCTGTTTCTATCGTCTATTTTATCACTTACTGAGTGAATAAGAGCACTGTGGGTGAGATACACTTCCTATCATCAGCAGCCTGTATTACTGTCTCTTATTTATCACTTATGATGTTGATTATCCAAACCACTTGGGCTTGCGATAGACACTGCTTATTTCATCCCAGTCATACTTACGCCTTTCCGTAACCTACTTGCTACTCTTCCTATTGTTATTACTACTGATGTAGTAGAAGCACTGTGGGTCGTGAGCTATATCACCTCCTATTATATGCAGACAGCCTGTCTTCTTTCTCTTTATTCACATTAACTGATGTGAAATAAAACACTTGGGTGAGATAGACACATTCAATTTCATACCAGCAGCCTGTCTTATTCCTATGTATCACTTCTGATTTGAATAAAGCATGGGCGTGAGATAAATCAATCCTATTAACATCCGCATCGTCACTTCTCTTATTTATCACTTACTAGAGTGAGTAAAGCACTTGGAGATGAATTGAAGAGATAGACACTTCCTATTACATCCAGCAGCATGTCTTCTTCTCTTATTTATCACTTACTGACGTGAATAAAGCACTTTGGGTGAAATAGACACTTCTTATTATCTCCAGCGGCACCTGACTGCTTCTTTATTTCTCACTTACTAATGCAAAAAAAGCACTTGGGGTGCAAAGTCTTAAGAAGCATCTTAAAATATCAAAATGAGCAGCCCAAAGATCCCAGCTCAGCCGTGATATACATCATATTACACAAAAACCCATTAAGTCAATCAGTACATTTTCATATCCCTTTTAAAGGAAACAAATTATCCCACCGCCGACAATCCTATGAATAAAAAGACTTGGAATAATTAACCCTTACCCTTCTTACCTTTTCCTAATGACTCAGTGACCCCCAATCAGCAGAGCACAGTCTATTGCAGGAGAGTGTGTTATTTTATAGTGTACCACCGGGGGAGGACCCCAGGGAGATGGCGACTTGCTCCATAATGAGTCGGAGTCAGTTCTTCATTAGTTTGGTCACAGATTGACAGAGATAATAATTAGAAAAGTAATTGGATGATGATAGAAAACAAGTTATTTCAGTGTCTTAAAACATGGCCGAAGGTCACATGGGATTATAGACAACAGAAAAAACTATTACCATCATAGTGATAGGGACACAACATGTAGACAAAGATATCAACTAGAGGTATGCCAGGTATGCCTTAGACTGTATCCAATCACTGAGGTGTCCAAGACTGTATCCAACCACTGAGGGGTCCTAGACTGTATCCAACCACTGAGGGGTCCTAGACTGTACCCACCACTGAGGGGTCCTAGACTGTATCCAACCACTGAGGGGTCCTAGACTGTATCCCACCACTGAGATGTCCTAGACTAATCAAACCACTGAGATTCCCTAGACTGCATCCAATGACTGAGGTGTCCTAGACTTTATCCCCCATGGAGGTGTCCTATACTAATCAAACCATTGAGTTTTCCTAGACTGCATCCAACCACTGAGGTGTTCTAGACTGTATCCAACAACTGAGGTGTCCTAGACTGCATCCAACCACTGAAGTGTCCTAGACTGTATCCAACCACTGAGGTGTCCTAGACTGCATCCCATCACTGAGTGTCCTAGACTAATCAAACCACTGAGATTCCCTAGACTGTATCCAATCACTGAGGTGTCATAGACTTTATCCCCCCATTGGGGTGTCCTAGACTAATAAAACCATTGAGGTGTCCCAGAATGTAACCAACCATTGAGGTATCCTAGACTGTATCCCACCAATGAGGTGTCCTAGACTGTAACCAACCATTGAGGCATCATAGAATGTATCTAACCACTGGGGTGTCCTATACTGTATTCCACCCATGAGGTACCATAGACTGAATATAACCACTGAGACAGGGGTGTAAGTTTATTGCTGGGGCCCCCTGACACTGATATGTGCTGCTAAGCCTGCTACTCCTGTAGTGAGGTGTCCTAGACTGAATATAACCATTGATGCATCATAGACTGTATCCAACCATTGAGGAGTCGTAGACTGAATGCAATCAATATGGGGTGTCCTACACTATATAAAATGCAGAGTGAATAGAATTAATCCCACCAATGAAGTATTTTAGACTGTATATGACCATTGGGATGGTTACTATAAGCACTAAACTAATAGACTGGTTATATTTGGCTATGATCTAAGATAAATTCAACAGCTCCCAGAGCAGATGGGTCAAACCACAGATACCCGTCCAGCATACAGCGCAACCACAACCAGACTTGGTGCAAGCTGGCAGACTGGATCAGCGGTGGCGAACTCCCCCTGCAATGACTCTGCAGGATACAGACCTGCCTAAATCAGATATACAGCCCTGATAAGGGGGAGCCCGCTCTCAGGAATCTGCTGACAGACCTGAGAGACCCTGCTAATGGATCAGAAGAAGTTACATTGTCTCACGGCTGCTGGATGGTGGAGCAGATGGGTAAGAAGAATACAGACCAGCAACATACAAGAACACAGAGGGACAAACAACAGATACAGACAAACAAGAAGTGTCGGACAGAACTGGGTCAAAACCAAGAATTTTGTGGAGCTCAGTATTAAATCATGAGAGAGAGTTCGAATAAACATAGCAGAGATAGGATACACAGATTAGCAACAGAACAGCAATAAATATAAATAATCGGGGAAAGGTATGAGGAGACTAACAGAACCAGCAAAGTGTAATGGGACTGGCCAGGTTTATAACGGAGTTCCTGGACGCCGCCCCCAGCAGCTGACTGAACCGCCTGTCCATCATTTTAGTGGCTCAATCAATCCCAATACAGCATAAACCTTAGACACAGTTCATACACACAAAACATTGAGAAAATTAACCCCGCCTGAGCCACACTCTGCTGACACATAAAGACTTTGGCACGGATGTTACATATGATTGGGAAACCCTATAATTATAAATTTAGTAAGATAATTTTAATCAGCAATACACATTGGGGCTTATTTACTTAGGGTCTGCGGAGCACACTTTCATCGGATTTTGGACATTTCCGGTATTTGCGCCGCTGTGACAGCTTTTTTAAAGGGGATTGTGCCACGCGACTGGATTTTGGCGCAATCGCGCCGGCTTTCATGCAACAGAAATTAATGGGCGGGTCATCGGCCGATCTGATTGATTTGGACTGAGCGAGGGATTTAACTTTTCAAATTGTGTCGCAAGACAATGCACTTACATGCATCAGGAAGAAGAAGGTGAACTCCAGTGGACCTGAGTGGGGAAGCGACACCTGCAGAAAATTGGGCGCAAAATCTTATTGAATCGCGGCACAATGTATTCCAGTCGGGGATTCCAGATCGGGGAACGCGTCAGGGACTGGTAATTAAATGTGCCCCATTGTGTGATCTATTATAAAGATATTTGAAGGGTTACTGATTGCACACCTATGACAATGGTCAGGGGGGTCTGGATTCCCTCGAGTTCCCATACGATGACAGGACAGGCGTGGACGATGCAGTTCTGTTTCTGCTGCACAAGTCTCATTCCCATCTTGAACACAGATCAACCTTATTAAGAATTATGTACTTTGATTTCTTTAGCACCTTCAATAGAACTAGACTGTCTGAGAGAAAATAAGGAAACTACAAATGGACACCACTCTATTCTTCTGGACCTCTGACTACTTGAGGAACAGAGCACAGTGCTTACAGTTTATACACAGTCATCAGCAACAGGAGGGCCCAACAAGGGCTTGTACTGTCCTGTTTTCTCTTCACCCTCTACATATAGGAGTTTCGATAGGACTCCCACCACATTACAAACATTTTCTGATGGATAGTTGTAGGCTCCATCCACACGGGAGACAACAGACCCCAAACCCTTAACCCGATTGAAAATGTTGGGGTGTCTGCTCATCTTTAATTCGAAGGGCTGGAGGGCTGCAAAGTGGTAGTAATGAAATAGTAATAACTGCCCAGTGACTGCAGTGTGACACCATTTCAGATTATACAAGAAGTAACTGCAGTATGAGGACCATTTTAGATTAGACATCAGTGACTACAGTATAAGACAGTTTGAAATTAGAAATGAATGACTGACATATGAGACATTTGAGATAACACACTATAGTTTAGTATCAGTATACAGATGTAGTTCTTTACACTGCCCTGAAAAGGGCAATAACTTTACATTTTTAGCTATCCATCTATGTGGCAGCCTCCTTGTCAAGCTGCCCTGAAAAGGGCAATCATTAAATCTCCCTGCCTGTCCCTGTCTTCAGAAGCCCCAGCCTTTCCCTCTCTGTCTGCTGAGTGTAATGGCATGGGGACATGTGACTCTGCCTCTTATACAGTAGGGTCATATGTCCTGCCTGGCTAATCATAGCCATGCCCATACTGTACAGAAGCAGAGCTGTACTTCCTATGTCTGTGTCTCATTGTCCAATAATGAATCATTTACAAATTAAAGTCTGGAGTTTTTGCTGGAGTGGACCCAGTAGAACTGATATTGAGCCCTGTAACTCAGAGGTCCAGCTATTTAGAGAAGCTCAGCTTTCCCAGGTTCAGATTCTTTAGAAATCACACATAGGGTACTTCTTGTGTGCAATATCTTCCTACATCTGTTATTACCAAAGAGTTAATGTTTGTTGATATTGATGATTTTTTGTATCTTTTCCTGAGGATATGTAGGCTGCTGATTGACTACCTAGAAAACCAAAAAAGCCCACATATGCAGTCTCATACCACCCTCAAAATATAAGAACTAACAAAACCAAAAAACAAAGAGTTTAAAGAATAATAAATGTACTTTATTGGCATACAAATAACAATACAAGTAAACAACTTCCAGTGAATATGTCTACAAGTATAAACATAAGGGGAACCAAGTTGTCCCAGATGGAATATGGGACCACCACAGAGTACCTATGACCCCCCCTCCTCCAAGTGCCCCAAAAACTGCCAAAAAATGTGTTTGTTCAAATATATAGTTCGTCAAAAAATAAGACAGGTAAAGGGAAGATAGACCCAAATGCACCTTCTGGCCTCCCCTCTGACCGCCTCTTTGCCTACCTTTACCATGCCTCTGGGTAAGTGTGACTTGCACTATTGACAGTTGTTTATACCAGACGGTACCTCCAGGCTTTTTGCAGTTACCTAGGTGCATTTGGGTCTATCTTCTCTTTACCTGTCTTATTTTTTGACGAACTACGTATTTGAACAAACACATTTTTTGGCAGTTTTTGGGGCACATGGAGGAGGGGGGGTCATAGGTACTCTGTGGTGGTCACATATTCCATCTGGGACAACTTGGTTCCCCTTATGTTTATACTTCTAGACATATTCACTGGAAGTTGTTTACTTGTATTGTTATTTGTATGCCAATAAAGTACATTTATTATTCTTTAAACTACCTTATATACTCGAGTATAAGCCTAGTTTTTCAATACAAAATTTGTGCTCAAAAACCCTAACTCGGCTTATACTCGAGTCAACTAAAAAAAATAAAGTCAAAACTCACCTCTCTGACATCACCTGTAGGTCCTCTTCTGTCTGGGACAGTCTGAGACAGAAGAGGACCTATGGGGGACATCGGAAAGATGAGTACAGTGTTATTTTTTTTCCTACTACAGGGGCTGGGCAGGCTGTATGCTACAGGGGCTGGGCAGACTATATACTGGGAGGCTGTAACCAATGCATTTCCCACCCTCGGCTTATACTCGAGTCAATAGGTTTTCTCAGTTTTTTGTGTTGAAATTAGGGGTTTCGGCTTATACTCGGGTCGGCTTATACTCGAGTATATACGGTATTTGTTTTTTGGTTTTGCTGATTGACTACCTCCCTAGAATCTGTCAGAGCCTGAGACTAAAGTCTCAGCTCTGGCTCAGCTCTGGGGACACTGTTTTAGTTCTTCTTCAGCTACAGATTTGTGCAGGAGATTAGTCTACTTATTGCACTCCATCTAGCACTGGGCAGCCATGCTTGTCCTCTGTGTGAGGGGAATCCTGCACAGTCTGTTATTTCCTGCTGATTTGTCAGCCAATCTATCTTCAGGAACAAGGGAACTGTGAGTTGTTTTTCCAATGTTAGTCCCTGACTAAGCCTCTAAGATCACATTCCTTCCTAGTACTATCAGCCAGGAGAACCCCAGGGTGAACCTTATTGTCATGTGGCCTCCCCATCTTCTTGCTTAACCCTTTGGCCCTGACAAGTGTGAGGGATGATGCTTACACTAGAAATGTGCAAACGTGACGTCCGCAGCTTTAGCGCAGCCAGGCCGGCCACTCCGGTCCTAGTATCCAGTTAACTGTCAGCCCCTGAAGGGATGTTGCAACTAAAATTGTTAGATTATTTTGTTATAATTTTTTTGGTAACAATAATATCGTGGGAGGTATTTACCGAGCCCCGTAATGTAGTGTAATGAAGATGTGGTACATTGTACACCTGCACAATACTAAGTCATAATTGCCATCATCATTGTCCTCCCAACATCTTCTACAAGCTACGAAGCCTGTTAGATGTCATGGCGAGTCCTTGTCCACTGGTCCAAGCATTGTGTGCAGGATATTCCATCAATGTCTGATCCGTCAAGGATGGCCCTGGTCCCCACACTGATCATCTGTGCAGTGTGTGATAGACACAGGGTATGGGGATGGAAGCAGATGGCTCCTGTCCTTTATAAGAGCCGAAAGTTGTAACTAGAGCCTCAGCTCACATTCATTTCTATGGGGATCATGGTTGCAGTAAGGTTTTCCAATTTCCAATTCGGCAAATTGACACTACAAGCAACTAACCTTGGATGTGATTGGTCAGGGGATAGTAGCAAGGGTGCACCTATACTGTATATAACACATCCTCCTTTCACTCATTGTTTAAGTTTAGTTTTGAGTTTATTGTAGACTTTGTTCTGACATGAAATGAATGTGAACCTGAATCTAAAGCAACACAAAATTAAAGCTACTTTAAAAATGATAATGATAGTTAATACAGATGAGTACAGAGAATAATTTCAGGCCTTTATATTTTTACACTAGTTGTAGCTCCCGACATTGCCCCCGCGATAGTAAATAACAGCACTTAGCTATAACAAAATAGAATGGGTTAACAAAAAATATTTTATATGTATCTATAGACTGTCTCAGTCACTGACATTGTGTGTCTCTAATATTCTATCTCAGTGACTGTCTGTATCTGGCAGTCTCATTCCAGTGACTGTCTGTTTTGGACACTCTCCATCCAGTGACTGTCTGTCTTAGGTACTCTCATTCCAGTGACTATCTGTCACAGGCACTCTCATTCCAGTGACTCTCTGTTGTGAGAACTCTCATTCCAATGGCTGTCTGTCGCGGCCTCTCTCATTGCAGTGACTGTCTGTTGCAGACACTCTCATTCCAGTTGTTGTCTGTCGCGGGCACTCTCATTCCAGTGACTTCTGCCGCAGGCACTCTCATTCCAGTGGTTGTCTGTCGCGGGCACTCTCATTCCAGTGACATCTGTCGCAGGCACTCTCATTCCAGTGGCTGTCTGTCGCGGGCACTCTCATTCCAGTGACTGTCTGTCTCGGGCACTCTCATTCCAGTAACTGTCTGTCTTGGGCACTCTCATTCCAGTGACTGCTTGACTCGAGCACTCTCATTCCACACACATATACACATGCACACATACATACACACGCACACATGCATACATACACACACATACATACACACAAACACATGGATGCATGCGTACGTACATATATACACACATACATACACATACATACATGCATACACACACACACATACATACATACACACACATGCATACATACATACATATATACACACATATAAACTCAGAGTTATATATTATATAGGCTATATATACTATATAGCCCCCTATATCATCATTAGTGGAGCGTAATTAGAAATAGGATATTTTTTCTTAGTAATAATCACTTGTTCTCAACTTCCAGGACGACCCTACAAAGATGATTCAAATTCCTT
Source organism: Engystomops pustulosus (assembly GCA_019512145.1). Lineage (NCBI taxonomy): Eukaryota > Metazoa > Chordata > Amphibia > Anura > Leptodactylidae > Engystomops > Engystomops pustulosus. Next base: position 86,977 of record WNYA01001010.1, read on the forward strand.
TATTATTAATGAAAAATGCTGATTGATTCATATTTCACCAGGAGCCATCCAAAACCTGACTGTTAACTAGTTAAAAAAAATAAATGCAGCAATCCTAAACTTGACTTTTTTGCATCAATGTCAAAGAATTTTTTTGTGTGATATCACGGGGCAGAGACCTATTAGATATTAGATATTGTTAATGGATGGAGACAACTGTAGGTCAGAAACGTGGGGACCTACCATGAACAGAGAACAGTCAATGAAGTTTTTTATTTATTTATTTTTTTTTATTTTAATATTCTTGACAACTTATGATACAAGAAGAGTCTATTTGTCCTCACATTCCTCTGACCATTATTACATCACCTCATCACCAACATAGTAATAGAAGAAGAGCACCAAACGTCATCATCAAAGAAGAAAATACTTGATATATGGTAAAAAAAATTCTGTGATGTCATCCCATGGCGTCCTCCAGTAACCTATATTAGCATCATAGAACATAAAATGAACCTAAGTTATGGCACGAGGAGCTCTTCCCCCACTCTTCTCCCTTTGTCTTCTTCTCTTCGTGGTCTATGAGGCTTGACCTTCACTAAACTCCCCTGCCAACTGCTGAGGCCCATCACAAAGCCAAAAAATAAAGATCTGAGAAACTATTTGTTGTCAGACAAGTCTGTGGAATGGACTAAGTAGAAGGGGGTTATGACATTTTTAGGTAATGATTCTCAATGGTGTCTGGTGGAGAAGTTTTCATTTTGTCTGACCCAACACAGAAAATTGGGCTTTTCTTAATCAGTGGGAGTCCCAGTATCAGAGAAAGCTCCTTTAAGGTCAGAATTTCTAAAATGGTTACAATAATTTAGTGTCCAGGTCAAGGTTTACCAGGTCTTCTGTTTCCTTCTGAAGAAGCAGGAAGCGTTGGACTTCAACCGACCTAGACCAACACCAACATTCTTTCCCTCTTCGATAAAAAACAAAATGATCATGTTTTCCGATAGTGATTTATATATGTTAAATATCTAAATACCTGGAAAACAAGGGCAGAAAATGAATGATGATTGTCATGGTAGGAAGATTATAATTGGACTGTGTAGAAACAGGGTTGTTCCAGTCAGTGGCGTAACTACGGCGGTAGCAGCTACTATGAGGCTTGTAGTGTCAGGGGGCCACATGATCCGACCTTCCACGCTAAAGAATGGAGGATGTGCCCCATTATAAACATGTTTGCTGTATGTGTATATATTGTATGGTGTGTTGTACTGTATGTGTGTGTATATATGCGTTATGTCTGTATATGGTATTGTATTTGTGTGTATATATGATGTGTATAGGAGTAAAGGGAAGTACAGACAGCAACAATACAAAAACCGAGGGACAAACAAACGATACAGACAAAAAGAAGTGTCGGACCAGAACTGGGTCAAAACCAAGAATTTTTGTGGAGCTCAGTATTAAATCATGAAGAGAGAGTCGAATAAACATAGCAAGATAGGATACACAATTAGCAACAGAACAGCAATAAATATAAATAATCGGGAAAGGTTGAGGAGGACTAACAGAACCAGCAAAGTGTAATGGGGACGGCCAGGTTTTATAACGGAGTTCCTGGACGCCGCCCCCAGCAGCTGACTGAAACCGCCGGTCCATCATTTTAGTGGCTCAATCAATCCCAATACAGCATAAACCTTAGAACACAGTTCATACACACAAACTGAGAAAATTACCCCGCCTGAGCCACACTCTGCTGACACATAAAGACTTGGCACGGATTACATATGATTGAAACCCTATAATTATAAATTTAGTAGATAATTTTATCAGCAATACACATTGGGGCTTATTTACGTAGGGTTCTGCGAGCACACTTCATGGATTTTGGACATTTCCGGTATTTGCGCCGCTGTGACAGCTTTTTTAAAGGGGATTGTGCCACGCGACTGGATTTTGGCGCAATCGCGCCGGCTTTCATCAACAGAAATTAATGGGCGGGTCATCGGCCGATCTGATTGATTTGGACTGGAGCGAGGGATTTACTTTTCAAATGGTCGCAAGACAATGCACAGTTAACAAATGCATCAGGAAGAAGAAGGTGAACTCCAAGTGGACCTGAGTGGGAAGCGGGACCCTGCAGAAAATTGGGCGCACAAATCGTTTGAATCGCGGCACAATGTATTCCAGTCGGGGATTCCAGATCGGGGGAACGCGTCAGGGATGGGTAATAAATGTGCCCCATTGTGTGATCTATTATAAAGATATTTGAAGGGTTACTGATTGCACACCTATACAATGGTCAGGGGGGTCGGATTCCCTCGAGTTCCCATACGATGACAGGACAGGCGTGGACGTATGCAGTTCTGTTCTCTGCTGCACAAGTCTCATTCCCATCTTGAACACAGATCACCTTATTAGAATGTACTTTGATTCTTTAGCACCTTCAATAGAACTAGACTGTGAGAAGAAAATAAGGAAACTACAAAATGGACAACCACTTTATTCTTCTGGACCTCGACTACTTGAGGAACAGAGCACAGTGCTTACAGTTTAACACAGTCATCCGCAACAGGAGGGCCCAACAAGGGTTGTACTGTCCTGTTTTCTCTTCACCCTTACATATAGGAGTTTCGATAGGACTCCCACCACATTACAAAACATTTCTGAATGGATGCTGTAGGCCTCCATCCACAAGGGAGACAACAGACCCCAAAACCCTAACCCGATTGAAAATGTTGGGGGTTCTGCTCATCTTAATTCGAAGGGCTGGAGGGCTGCAAAGTGGTAGTAATGAAATAGTAATAACTTGCCCGTGACTGCAGTGTGACAACCATTTCAGATTATACAAGAAGTACTGCAGTATGAGGACCATTTTAGAGATAAGCATCGTGACTACAGTATAAGACAGTTTGAAATTAGAAATGAATGAACCTGACATATGGACATTGAGATACACCTATAGTTTAGTATCAGTATACAGATTGTAGTTCTTTACAACTGCCCTGAAAAGGGCATAACTTTAATTCTAGCTATCCATCTATGTGGCCGCCCCTGTCAAGCTGCCCTGAAAAGGGCAAACATTAAATCTCCCTGCCTGTTCCTTTCTCCAGAAGCCACAGCCTTTCCTCTCGTCTGCTGAGTGTACTGGCATGGGACATGTGACTCTGCCTCTTATTACAGTAGGGTCATATGTCCTGCCGGCTAATCATAGCCATGCCCTACGTACAGAAGCAGAGCTGTACTTACTATGTCTCATTGTCTAATAATTGAAAACATTTACAAATATAAGTCTGGAGTTTTTGCTGGATGGGACCAGTAGAAACTGATATTGAGCCCTGTAACTCAGAGAGGTCCAGCTATTTAGAAAGAAGCTCAGCTTTCCCAGGTTCAGATTCTTAGAATCACACCATAGGGTACTTCTTGTGTGCAATATCTTCTACATCATGTTATACCAAAGAGTTTTAATGTTTGTTGTATTATTGATGATTTTTTGTATCTTTCCTGAGGATATGTAGGCTGCTGATTGACTACCGAAGAACCAAAAAGCCCAACATATGCAGTCTCATACCACCCTCAAAATATAAGAAACTAACAAACCAAAAAACAAAGAGTTTAAAGAATAATAAATGTACTTATTGGCATACAAATAACAATACAAGTAAAACAACTTCCAGTGAATAGTCTACAAGTATAAACATAAGGGGAACAAGTTGTCCCAGAGGAATATGGGACCACCACAGAGTACCTATGACCCCCCTCTCCAAGTGCCCCAAAAACTGCCAAAAATGTGTTTGTTCAAATATATAGTTCGTCAAAAAATAAGACAGGTAAAGGGAGAGATAGACCAAATGCACCTTTCTGGCCTCCCCTCTGACCGCCTCTTTGCCTACCTTTACCATGCTCTGGGTAAGTGTGACTTGCACCTATTGACAGTTGTTTATAACCAGACGGTACTCCCAGGCTTTTGCAGTTACCTAGGTGCATTTGGTTATCTTCTCCTTTACCTTCTTTTTTTGACGAAACTACGTATTTGAACAAACACATTTTTTGGCAGTTTTGGGGCACATGGAGGAGGGGGGGTCATAGGTACTCTGTGGTGGTCACATATTCCATCTGGGACAACTTGGTTCCCTATGTTTATACTTCTAGGACATATTCACTGGAAGTTGTTTACTTGTATTGTTATTTGTTGCCAAATAAAGTCATTTATTATTCTTTAAACTACCTTATATACTTGAGTATACCTAGTTTTCAATACAAATTTGTGCCTCAAAACCCTAACTCACTCGGCTTATACTCGAGTCAACTAAAAAAATAAAGTCAAAACTCACCTCTCTGACATCAACTGTAGGTCCTCTTCTGTCTGGGACCGTCGAGAAGAAGAGGACCTATGGGGGACATCGGAAAGATGAGTTACAGTGTTATTGTTTTTCCTACTACAGGGGCTGGGCAGGCTGTTATGCTACAGGGGCTGGGCAGACTATATACTGGGAGGCTGTAACCAATGCATTTCCCACGCCCGGGCTAACTCGAGTCAATAGTTTTCTCAGTTTTTTTTTGTGTTTGAATATTAGGGGTTTCGCTTATACTCGGGTCGGCTTATACTCGAGTATATACGGTATTTGTTTTTGGTTTTGCTGATTGACTACCTCCCTAGAATCTGTCGAGCCTGAGACAAAGTCTCAGCTCTGGCTCAGCTCTGGGGACACGGTTTTAGTTCTTCTTCAGCTCTACAGATTTGTGCAGGAGATTAGTCTACTTATTGCACTCCATTAGCACTGGGCAGCCATGCTGTCCCTGTGTGAGGGGAATCCTGCACAGTCTGTATTTCCTGCTGATTTGTCAGCCAATCTATCTTCGGAACAGGGAACATGTAGTTGTTTTTCCAAGTGTTAGTCCCTGACTAAGCCTCTAAGATCACATTCCTTCTCTAGTACTCTAGTCAGCCAGGAGAACCCCAGTGGTGAACCTATTGTCATGTGCCGTCCCCATCTTCTGCTTACCCGTTGGACCTGAAGTGTGAGGGATGATGCTTACACTAGAAATGTGCAAAGAGTCCGCAGCTTTCGCGCAGCCAGCCGGCCACTCCGGTCCTAGTTCATACTGTCAGCCCCTGAAGGGGTTGCAACTAAATTTGTTAGATTATTGTTAGTAATTTTTTTTCGGTAACAATAATATGTGGGAGGGTATTTTTACCGAGCCCGTAATGTAGTGTAATGAGATGTGGTACATTGTACCACCTGCAACAATACTAAGTCATAATTGCCATCATCATTGTCCTCCCAACATCTTCTAAAGATCTACGAAGGCCTGTTAGATGTCATGCATGCGATTCCTTGTCCACTGGTCCAAGCATGTGTGCAGGATATGTCCATCAATGTTGATCCGTCAGAGATGGCCCTGTCCCAACTGATCATCTGGTGCAGTGTGTGATAAACACAGGGTATGGAGATGGAAGCAGCTGGCTCCTGTCCTTTATAAGAGCCGAAAGTTGAACTAGAGCCTCAGCTCACATTCATTTCTATGGGAATCTGTGGTTTGTAGTAAGGTTTTCCATTTCCAATTCGGCAAATTGAACACTTACAAGCAAATTAACCTAGGATGTGATTGGTCAGGGGGGATAGTATCAAGGGTGTGCCTATACTGTATAAACACATCTCCTTTACTCGTTGTTTGAGTTTAGTTTTGAGTTTATTGTAGACTTTGTTCTGACATGAAATGAATGTGAACCTGAATCTACAGCAACACGAAAATTAAAGCTACTTTAAAAATGATAATGATAGTAAATACAGATGAGTACAGGAATAATTTCAGGCCCTTTATATTTTTACAACTAGTTGTAGCTCCCGACATTGCCCACCGCGATAGTAAATAACAGCATTAGCTATAACCAAATAGAACGGGTTTAACAAAAAACTTTCATATGTATCTATCAGACTGTCTCAGACTGTCTCAGTCATGACAATGTGTGTCTCTGATAGTCTATCTATCCAGTGACTGTCTGTATCTGCGTCTCATTCCAGTGACTGTCTGTTTGGACACTCTCACCAGTGACTGTCTGTCTTAGGTACTCTCATTCCAGTGACTTCTGTCACAGGCCACTCATTCCAGGTGACTCTCTGTTGAGAACTCTCATTCCAATGGCTGTCTGTCGCGGCCTCTCTCAGGCAGTGCGTGCGTCTGTTGCAGACACTCTCATTCCAGTTGTTGTCTGTCGCGGGCACTCTCATCAGTATTCTGCCGCAGGCACTCTCATTCCAGTTGTGCTGTCCGGGCACTTCATTGCCAGGCACATTCTTTCGAGGGCCTGCTCATCCGTGGCATCTCATTCATGCAGCTCTCATGCATGACTGTCTGTCTCGGGCACTCTCATTCCAGTAACTGTCTGTTCTGGCACTTCATTCCAGTGACTGCTGACTCGAGCACTCTCATTCCACACACATATACACATGCACAATACATACACACGCACACATGCATACATACAACACATACATAAACACAAACACATGGATGCATGCGTACGTACATTATAACACACTACAATACACATACATACATGCATTACACACACACACACATACATACATACACACACATGCATACATACAACATACACAAATATATACAACACATATAAACTCAGAGTTATATATTTATTACTAGTTAGTATTAGCCCCCTATATCATCATTAGTGGAGCGTAATTAGAAATAGGATATTTTTTCTAGTAATAATCACTTGTTCTCAACTTCCAGACGACCCTACAGAGATGATTCAAATTCTTTATTATCAATGAAAAAATGCTTGATTGATTCATATTCCACCAGGAGCCATCCATAACCTGACTCTTAACTAGTTAAAAAAAAAAATCCTAAGCTTGACTTTTTTTTTTGCATCAATGTAATAATTTTTTTGTGTGTAATCACGTGGGCAGAGACCTATAGATATTAGATATTGTTAATGGATGGAGACAACTGTAGGTGCAGAAACGTGGGGACCTACCATGAACAGAGACAGTCAATGAAGTTTTTTAAATTTTTTTTTTAATTTAATATTCTTGACAACTTATGATACAAGAAGAGTCTATTTGGCCTCACATTCCTCTGACCATTATTCATCACCTCATCACCAACATAGTAATAGAATAAGAGCACTAAACGTGATCATCAAAGAAAAAATACTTGAAATATGGTAAAAAAAAAATTCTGTTATTCATCCCATGGCGTCCTCCAGTAACCTATATAGCATCATAGAAATAAAATGAACCTAAGTTTGTGGCACGAGGAGCTCTTCCCCCACTCTTCTCCCTTGGTCTTCTTCTCTCCGTGGTCTATGAGGCTTGACCTTCGCTAAACTCTCCTTAGATTCTGCAGTGAATAACACGTGGAGTGCGGGAATTCGATCATTAGGTCCTTGACCTCCCGTCTAGGTAGGAGCCATCTGACTTTCTTAAAGGGAACCTACCACCACAAATCTACCTATAAAGGTAGATTGGGTGGTAGGTGGATCAATGGGACGTGAGGATAGCCCTTTTAAGGGCTAATCCTCACATCCCCACACTTTTTTGTTAACTTTTGTTAGACATTTATGAAAATTTACTTATGCGGCTACTGGGGCGTGGAGTAGCCGCATCTGAGGTTACACGAGGCGGCTACTCCACGCCCTGTAGCCTCTTTTCCCCTCCTACTCACCCATCTTCGGCGCGCAGCTCCGCGTAGCTGCGCGCCCTCATCCGGAGATCCTGCCGTCTGCGCATGCGCAGAAGAGCAGGCCAGCGCCTGTTTCGGAGCAGTGACCACGCCGAAGATGGGTGAGTAGGAGGGGAAAAGAGGCTACCGGGGCGTGGAGTAGCCGCCTCGTGTAACCTCAGATGCGGCTACTCCACGCCCCAGTAGCCGCATAAGTAAATTTGCATAAATATCTAATAAAAGTTAACAAAAAAGTGTGGGGACGTGAGGATTAGCCCTTAAAAGGGCTATCCTCACGTCCCATTGATCCACCTACCACCCAATCAACCTTTATAGGTAGATTTGTGGTGGTAGGTTCCCTTTAAGGAAACCTTTGGCCCCATGTTGATATGTCCAGGATCGGGATGTCCTCATCCAACCACTTTTTTGTTGGAGATGGCCTGGCCACCAGTAGTAGCGTCATGTGTAAGGTTACTGCAAACTGCTGAGGCCCATCACAAAGCCAAAAAATAAAGAGCTGGAAAACTATTTGTTGTCAGACAAGTCTGTGGTATGGACTAAGTAGAAGGGGCTTTGCAACGTTTAGGTAATGATTCTCAATGGTGTCTAGTGGAGAAGTTTTCATTTTGTTTGACCTAACACAGAAAATTGGGCTTTTCTTAATCAGTGGGAGTCTCAGTATCAGGGAAAGCCCCTTTAAGGTCAGAATTTATAAAATGGTTTGAGTTCTCAATAATTTAGTGGTCAAGGTTTACCAGGTCTTCTGTTTCTTTCTGAAGGAAGCATGGACTTCAACCAACCCAGTCCTACACCAACATTCTTTCCCTCTTCGAAAAAAATATAGCATTTTCCAATAGTGATATATATGTTAAATATCTAAATAACTGGAAAACAAGGGCAGGAAATGAATGATGGCATAGTAGCAGCCGTAGCAGCTACTATGAGCCCGCAGTGTCAGGGGGCCCCGTGATCCGACCTGCCACACTAAAGAATGGAGGATGTGCCCCATTATATATACGTTTGCTATATGTGTATATAGTTTGTGGTGTGTTGTACTGTATGTGTGTGTATATATGCTGGATGTCTGTATATCATATTGTATTTGTGTGTATATATGATGTGTATATACTCTATATGTGTGATTGTATATATACTGTGTGTATATGCTGTATGTTGGTATATGGTTCAGTAAGTATGTGTTTATTTGTTGTATGTTTGTATATGTGGTGTGTATAAACGGTATGTATGTTAATGATGTATGTGTATATGGTGTGCTATATGTGTGATTGTATATATAGTGTTTATATGCTGTAAGTTGGTACATGGTACTGTATGTATATGTGTGTATATATATGGTGCTTATACTGTATATGTGTATGTTTCTGCTCTACATGTATATATGATGTCTATATACTGTGTATAAGAAGTATATATACCGCATGTTTGTAATAGATGTGCGTGCGAGTATACAAAGATTTTTTGGGTGCATTTTTGGGTCTTTGTTTTGCAACTTCTTGTAGAGGAAATGAGATACTTTTAAGTGCAAAAATGAAATAAAGCTGAGCCATCCGTAAATGTACCTAAAAAGTTGTAAAAAAAATTTTAAAAAAAGAAAAAAAAAACGACATATATCACAATGGCAAATTTAGAAAGATACATCGCACTGCTAAAGTATCCTTACTAGAGATGAGCGAACATACTCGTCCGAGCTTGATGCTCGATCGAGCATTAGCGTACTCGTAACTGCTCGTTGCTCGGACGAGTATTTCGCCCGCTCGAGAAAATGGCAGCTCCCGCCGTTTTGCTTTTTGGCGGCCAGAAACAGAGCCAATCACAAGCCAGGAGACTCTGCACTCCACCCAGCATGACGTGGTACCCTTACACATCGATAGCAGTGGTTGGCTGGCCAGATCAGGTGACCCTGGGATAGACTAGCCCCTGCCAGCGCTGCTCGGATCATTCTGTGTCTGGATGCCGCTAGGGAGAGAGCTGCTGCTGGTCAGGGATAGCGTTAGGGTGTTCTATTAGCTTACTGTTAGGCAGGAGTGATTCTCCAACAGCCCTTCTAAGGGCTACAATAACGTTATCCTTTTTTTTTTATTTGCTTGTGGCTGGGCTTGATGGCACTAGTAGTGCAGCTAGTACCATATTGTGAGGAATTAGCAGGGGGACTTGCTACCGTTGTGTTTAGCTCTTAGTGACACACATATCCACCTCAAACACCAAAGTGGGAAAATTTATTAGGGGTTTGATTTCAATTAGGCACAGTCTGCCAGTTTCTTTTTATTTTACGTTTATTTTTTTCATAACTCAGCGTCATCTCATCTGGCATAGTAGTGTGCTTTAATACTTGGCTAGAAAATAGCCATAGGAGAATCCAAACGGCTTACTTACGCCTACAGTAGCGTTATATATATTTGATTTCTGGTTGATCTGCTGGTGGCTGTAGTTGTTGCAGTGCATCTACTAGCAAATTGTGAGCAATTTGGAGTGAGACTTGCGACCACTGTGTTTTGCGCTTAGTGACGCACATATCCATCGCAAAGACCGAAGTGGGAAAATTTATTAGGGCCCGGGGTTGGATTTCAATTAGGCACAGTCTGCCATTTCCTTTTTTATTTTACGTTTATTTTTTTCATAACTCAGCGTCA